>VCII01000966.1:0-20173 GCA_006030095.1 Triplophysa siluroides | reverse complement strand
AGAAGAAATAGTGCGTTTAGCAAAGGAACAGAGTTAGTTGGTGTTAAGCTGTTTCTGTTCGCTTGGAGAGTCAGAATGAGGAGTTTTGCACTGAAATCAGCAATTTGTGAAAAATAGGCAGAGAGCAGAATGAAAAAGTGCCTTTAGCAAGAGAACAGAGTTCCTCTATGAAAAGCTGTTTCTGAATGCCTAGGAGAGTCAGAAATATGAGTTTTGCACTGAAACCAGCAGTGTGTGTAAAACAGGCTGAGAGCAGAATGAAATAGTGCGTTGCAAAGGAACAGAGTTAGCAGTGTTTTCTGGTTGGAGTTTTGCACTGAAATCAGCAATTTGTGAAAAATAGGCAGAGAGTAGAATGAAATAGTGCGTTTAGCAAAGGAACAGAGTTAGTTGGTGTTAAGCTGTTTCTGTTCGCTTGGGAGAGTGAGTTTTGCACTGAAATCAGCAATTTGTGAAAAATAGGCAGAGAGCAGAATGAAAAAGTGCGTTTAGCAAAGGAACAGAGTTAGGTGTTAAGCTGTTTCTCTTAGGAGAGTCAGAAAGAGAGTTTTGCACTGAAATCAGCAATTTGTGAAAAATAGGCAGAGAGCAGAATGAAATAGTGCGTTTAGCAAAGGAACAGAGTTAGTTGGTGTGTTAAGCTGTTTTCTGTTCGCTTGGGAGAGTCAGAAAGAGGAGTTTTGCACTGAAATCAGCAATTTGTGAAAAATAGGCAGAGAGCAGAATGAAAAAGTGCCTTTAGCAAGAGAACAGAGTTCCTCTATGAAAAGCTGTTTCTGAATGCTAGGAGAGTCAGAAATATGAGTTTTGCACTGAAACCAGCATTGTGTAAAAAGAGCAGATGAAAATTGCGTTTGCAAAGGAACAGAGTTAGTTGGTGTTAAGCTGTTTCAGAGCGCTTGGGAGAGTCAGAAAGGGGAGTTTTGCACTGAAATCAGCAATTTGTGAAAATCAGGCAGAGAGCAGAATGAAAAAGTGTGTTTAGCTAAGGAACAGAGTTAGTAGGTAAGCTGTTTCTGAATGCTTAGGAAGTCAGAAATATGAGTTTTGCACTGAAATCAGCAATTTGTGAAAAATAGGCAGAGAGCAGAATGAAATAGTGCGTTTAGCAAAGGAACAGAGTTAGTTGGTGTTAAGCTGTTTCAGAGCGCTTGGGAGAGTCAGAAAGAGGAGTTTTGCACTGAAATCAGCAATTTGAAAAATAGGCAGAGAGTAGAATGAAATAGTGCGTTTAGCAAAGGAACAGAGTTAGTTGGTGTTAAGCTGTTTCTGTTCGCTTGGGAGAGTCAGAAAGGAGTTTTGCACTGAAATCAGCAATTTGTGAAAAATAGGCAGAGAGCAGAATGAAATAGTGCGTTTAGCAAAGGAACAGAGTTAGTTGGTGTTAAGCTGTTTCTGTTCGCTTGGGAGAGTCAGAAATATGAGTTTTGCACTGAAATCAGCAATTTGTGAAAAATAGGCAGAGAGCAGAATGAAATAGTGCGTTTAGCAAAGGAACAGAGTTAGTTGGTGTTAAGCTGTTTCTGTTCGCTTGGGAGAGTCAGAATGAGGAGTTTTGCACTGAAATCAGCAATTTGTGAAAAATAGGCAGAGAGCAGAATGAAAAAGTGCCTTTAGCAAAGGAACAGAGTTCCTCTATGAAAAGCTGTTTCTGAATGCCTAGGAGAGTCAGAAATATGAGTTTTGCACTGAAACCAGCATTTTGTGTAAAAAAGGCTGAGAGCAGAATGAAATAGTGCGTTTAGCAAAGGAACAGAGTTAGTTGGTGTTAAGCTGTTTTGTCTTGGGAGAGTCAGAAGGGGAGTTTTGCACTGAAATCAGCAATTTGTGAAAAATAGGCAGAGAGCAGAATGAAAAAGTGTTTAGCAAAGGAACAGCTGTTTCTGTGCTTAGGAGAGTCAGAAAATGAGTTTTGCACTGAAATCAGCAATTTGTGAAAAATAGGCAGAGAGCAGAATGAAATAGTGCGTTTAGCAAAGGAACAGAGTTAGTTGGTTAAGCTGTTTCTGGCTTGGGAGAGTCAGAAATATGAGTTTTGCACTGAAATCAGCAATTTGTGAAAAATAGGCAGAGAGCAGAATGAAATAGTGCGTTTAGCAAAGGAACAGAGTTAGTTGGTGTTAAGCTGTTTCTGTTCGCTTGGGAGAGTCAGAAAGGAGTTTTGCACTGAAATCAGCAATTTGTGAAAAATAGGCAGAGAGCAGAATGAAATAGTGCGTTTAGCAAAGGAACAGAGTTAGTTGGTGTTAAGCTGTTTCTCCTTGGGAGAGTCAGAAAGGGGAGTTTTGCACTGAAATCAGCAATTTGTGAAAAATAGGCAGAGAGCAGAATGAAATAGTGCGTTTAGCAAAGGAACAGAGTTAGTTGGTGTTAAGCTGTTTCTGCTTAGGAGAGTCAGAAATGAGTTTTGCACTGAAATCAGCAATTTGTGAAAAATAGGCAGAGAGCAGAATGAAATAGTGCGTTTAGCAAAGGAACAGAGTTAGTTGGTGTTAAGCTGTTTCTGTTCGCTTGGGAGAGTCAGAATGAGGAGTTTTGCACTGAAATCAGCAATTTGTGAAAAATAGGCAGAGAGCAGAATGAAAAAGTGCCTTTAGCAAGAGAACAGAGTTCCTCTATGAAAAGCTGTTTCTGAATGCCTAGGAGAGTCAGAATATGAGTTTTGCACTGAAACCAGCTGTAAAACAGGCTGAGAGCAGAATGAAATAGTGCGTTTGCAAAGGAACAGAGTTAGTTGGTGTTAAGCTGTTTCCTTGGGAGAGTCAGAAAGGGGAGTTTTGCACTGAAATCAGCAATTTGTGAAAAATAGGCAGAGAGCAGAATGAAATAGTGCGTTTAGCAAAGGAACAGAGTTAGTTGGTGTTAAGCTGTTTCTGTTCGCTTGGGAGAGTCAGAATGAGGAGTTTTGCACTGAAATCAGCAATTTGTGAAAAATAGGCAGAGAGCAATAGTGCGTTTAGCAAAGGAACAGAGTTAGTTGGTGTTAAGCTGTTTCACTTGGGAGAGTCAGAAAGGAGTTTTGCACTGAAATCAGCAATTTGTGAAAAATAGGCAGAGAGCAGAATGAAATAGTGCGTTTAGCAAAGGAACAGAGTTAGTTGGTGTTAAGCTGTTTCTTGGGAGAGTCAGAAATGAGTTTTGCACTGAAATCAGCAATTTGTGAAAAATAGGCAGAGAGCAGAATGAAATAGTGCGTTTAGCAAAGGAACAGAGTTAGTTGGTGTTAAGCTGTTTCTGTTCGCTTGGGAGAGTCAGAAATAGGAGTTTTGCACTGAAATCAGCAATTTGTGAAAAATAGGCAGAGAGCAGAATGAAATAGTGCGTTTAGCAAAGGAACAGAGTTAGTTGGTGTTAAGCTGTTTCTGTTCGCTTGGGAGAGTCAGAATGAGGAGTTTTGCACTGAAATCAGCAATTTGTGAAAAATAGGCAGAGAGCAGAATGAAAAAGTGCTTTAGCAAGAGAACAGAGTTCCTCTATGAAAAGCTGTTTCTGAATAGGAGAGTCAGAAATATGAGTTTTGCACTGAAAGTGTAAAACAGGCAGAGAGCAGAATGAAAAAGTGCGTTTTGCAAAGGAACAGAGTTAGTTGGTGTTAAGCTGTTTCTGAATGCTTAGGAGAGTCAGAAAATATGAGTTTTGCACTGAAACAGCAGAGCAGAATGAAAAATTGCGTTTTGCAAAGGAACAGAGTTAGTTGGTGTTAAGCTGTTTCAGAGCCCTTGGGAGTGTCAGAAAGGGGAGTTTTGCACTGAAATCAGCAATTTGTGAAAAATAGGCAGAGAGCAGAATGAAAAAGTGCCTTTAGCAAGAGAACAGAGTTCCTCTATGAATAGCTGTTTCTGAATGCCTAGGAGAGTCAGAAATATGAGTTTTGCACTGAAACCAGCAGTGTGTAAAACAGGCTGAGAGCAGAATGAAATAGTGCGTTTGCAAAGGAACAGAGTTAGTTGGTGTTAAGCTGTTTCAGAGCCCTTGGGAGTGTCGAGTTTTGCACTGAAATCAGCAATTTGTGCTCGAAATAGTGCGTTTAGCAAAGGAACAGAGTTAGTTGGTGTTAAGCTGTTTCTGTTCGCTTGGGAGAGTCAGAATGAGGAGTTTTGCACTGAAATCAGCAATTTGTGAAAAATAGGCAGAGAGCAGAATGAAAAAGTGCGTTTAGCAAAGGAACAGAGTTAGTTGGTGTTAAGCTGTTTCTGTTCGCTTGGGAGAGTCAGAGTTTTGCACTGAAATCAGCAATTTGTGAAAAATAGGCAGAGAGCAGAATGAAATAGTGCGTTTAGCAAAGGAACAGAGTTAGTTGGTGTTAAGCTGTTTCTGTTCGCTTGGGAGAGTCAGAAAGAGGAGTTTTGCACTGAAATCAGCAATTTGTGAAAAATAGGCAGAGAGCAGAATGAAAAAGTGCTTTAGCAAGAGAACAGAGTTCCTCAAGCTGTTTCTGAATGCTAGGAGAGTCAGAAATATGAGTTTTGCACTGAAACCAGCATTGTGTGTAAAACAGGCAGAGAGCAGAATGAAAAGTGCGTTTTGCAAAGGAACAGAGTTAGTTGGTGTTAAGCTGTTTCTGTGCTTGGGAGAGTCAAATATGAGTTTTGCACTGAAACAGCATGTGTAAAACAGGCTGAGAGCAGAATGAAAAAGTGCGTTTGCAAAGGAACAGAGTTAGTTTGGTGTTAAGCTGTTTCAGTTGGGAGAGTCAGAAGGGGAGTTTTGCACTGAAATCAGCAATTTGTGAAAAATAGGCAGAGAGCAGAATGAAAAAGTGCCTTTAGCAAGAGAACAGAGTTCCTCTATGAATAGCTGTTTCTGAATGCCTAGGGAGAGTCAGAATATGAGTTTTGCACTGAAACCAGCAGTGTGTGTAAAACAGGCTGAGAGCAGAATGAAATAGTGCGTTTTGCAAAGGAACAGAGTTAGTTGGTGTTAAGCTGTTTCAGAGCCCTTGGGAGTGTCAGAAAGGGGAGTTTTGCACTGAAATCAGCAATTTGTAGCAAAGGAACCAGTGTTGTTTGGGAAGCTGTTTCTGCTTGGGAGTCAGAAATAGGAGTTTTGCACTGAAATCAGCTTGTGAAAAATAGGCAGAGAGCAGAATGAAATAGTGCGTTTAGCAAAGGAACAGAGTTAGTTGGTGTTAAGCTGTTTCTGTTCGCTTGGGAGAGTCAGAAATAGTTTTGCACTGAAATCAGCAATTTGTGAAAAATAGGCAGAGAGCAGAATGAAATAGTGCGTTTAGCAAAGGAACAGAGTTAGTTGGTGTTAAGCTGTTTCTGTTCGCTTGGGAGAGTCAGAATGAGGAGTTTGCACTGAAATCAGCAATTTGTGAAAAATAGGCAGAGAGCAGAATGAAAAAGTGCCTTTAGCAAGAGAACAGAGTAGTGAAAAGCTGTTTCTGAATGCCTAGGAGAGTCAGAAATATGAGTTTTGCACTGAAACCAGCATGTGTGAAAACAGGCAGAGCAGAATGAAATAGTGCGTTTGCAAAGGAACAGAGTTAGTTGGTGTTAAGCTGTTTCTGTTCGCTTGGAGAGTCAGAATGAGGAGTTTTGCACTGAAATCAGCAATTTGTGAAAAATAGGCAGAGAGCAGAATGAAAAAGTGCCTTTAGCAAGGAACAGAGTTCCTCTATGAAAAGCTGTTTCTGAATGCTAGGAGAGTCAGAAATATGAGTTTTGCACTGAAACCAGCAGTGTGTGTAAAACAGGCTGAGAGCAGAATGAAATAGTGCGTTTGCAAAGGAACAGAGTTAGTTGGTGTTAAGCTGTTTCAGAGCCCTTGGGAGTGTCAGAAAGGGGAGTTTTGCACTGAAATCAGCAATTTGTAAAAATAGGCAGAGAGCAGAATGAAATAGTGCGTTTAGCAAAGGAACAGAGTTAGTTGGTGTTAAGCTGTTTCTGTTCGCTTGGGAGAGTCAGAAATATGAGTTTTGCACTGAAATCAGCAATTTGTGAAAAATAGGCAGAGAGCAGAATGAAATAGTGCGTTTAGCAAAGGAACAGAGTTAGTTGGTGTTAAGCTGTTTCTTGGGAGAGTCAGAAAGGAGTTTTGCACTGAAATCAGCAATTTGTGAAAAATAGGCAGAGAGCAGAATGAAATAGTGCGTTTTGCAAAGGAACAGAGAGTTTGGTGTTAAGCTGTTTCTGTTCGCTTGGGAGAGTCCGAAAGAGGAGTTTTGCACTGAAATCAGCAATTTGTGAAAAATAGGCAGAGAGCAGAATGAAAAAGTGCTTTAGCAAGAGAACAGAGTTCCTCAAGCTGTTTCTGAATGCCTAGGAGAGTCAGAAATATGAGTTTTGCACTGAAACCAGCAATTGTGTGAAAAAACAGGCTGAGAGCAGAATGAAATAGTGCGTTTGCAAAGGAACAGAGTTAGTTTGTGTTAAGCTGTTTCTGTTCGCTTGGGAGAGTCAGAAATGAGGAGTTTTGCACTGAAATCAGCAATTTGTGAAAAATAGGCAGAGAGCAGAATGAAAAAGTGCTTTAGCAAGAGAACAGAGTTCCTCAAGCTGTTCTGAATGCCTAGGAGAGTCAGAAATATGAGTTTTGCACTGAAACCAGCATTGTGTGTAAAACAGGATGAGAGCAGAATGAAATAGTGCGTTTAGCAAAGGAACAGAGTTAGTTGGTGTTAAGCTGTTTCTGTTCGCTTGGGAGAGTCAGAATGAGGAGTTTTGCACTGAAATCAGCAATTTGTGAAAAATAGGCAGAGAGCAGAATGAAAAAGTGCCTTTAGCAAGAGAACAGAGTTCCTCTATGAAAAGCTGTTTCTGAATGCTAGGAGAGTCAGAAATATGAGTTTTGCACTGAAACCAGCAATTTGTGAAAAATAGGCAGAGAGCAGAATGAAAAGTGCGTTTTGCAAAGGAACAGAGTTAGTTGGTGTTAAGCTGTTTGGGGAGTCTGCTGAAATCAGCAATTTGTGAAAACGAGAGCAGAATGAAAAATGCGTTTTGCAAAGGAACAGAGTTAGTTGGTGTTAAGCTGTTTTGGAGAGTAAGGAGTTTTGCACTGAAATCAGCAATTTGTGAAAAATAGGCAGAGAGCAGAATGAAACAGTGCATTTAGCAAAGGAACAGAGTTGTGTTAAAGCTGTTTCTGAAAGGAGAGTCAGAAATATGAGTTTTGCACTGAAATCAGCATTTGTGAAAAATAGGCAGAGAGCAGAATGAAAAAGTGCGTTTTGCAAAGGAACAGAGTTAGTTGGTGTTAAGCTGTTTCTGAATGCTTAGGAGAGTCAGAAATATGAGTTTTGCACTGAAACCAGCATTGTGTAAAAAAGGCTGAGAGCAGAATGAAAAAGTGCGTTTGCAAAGGAACAGAGTTAGTTGGTGTTAAGCTGTTTCAGAGCCTTGGGAGAGTCAGAAAGGGGAGTTTTGCACTGAAATCAGCAATTTGTGAAAAATAGGCAGAGAGCAGAATGAAAAAGTGCCTTTAGCAAGAGAACAGAGTTCCTCTATGAATAGCTGTTTCTGAATGCCTAGGAGAGTCAGAAATATGAGTTTTGCACTGAAACCAGCATTGTGTGTAAAACAGGCTGAGAGCAGAATGAAATAGTGCGTTTTGCAAAGGAACAGAGTTAGTTGGTGTTAAGCTGTTTCAGAGCCCTTGGGAGTGTCAGAAAGGGGAGTTTTGCACTGAAATCAGCAATTTGTGAAAAATAGGCAGAGAGTAGAATGAAATAGTGCGTTTAGCAAAGGAACAGAGTTAGTTGGTGTTAAGCTGTTTCTGTTCGCTTGGGAGAGTCAGAATGAGGAGTTTTGCACTGAAATCAGCAATTTGTGAAAAATAGGCAGAGAGCAGAATGAAATAGTGCGTTTAGCAAAGGAACAGAGTTAGTTGGTGTTAAGCTGTTTTGGGAGAGTCAGAAAGAGTTTTGCATTGAAATCAGCAATTTGTGAAAAATAGGCAGAGAGTAGAATGAAATAGTGCGTTTTTGCAAAGGAACAGAGTTAGTTGGTGTTAAGCTGTTTCTGTTCGCTTGGGAGAGTCAGAAAGAGGAGTTTTGCACTGAAATCAGCAATTTGTGAAAAATAGGCAGAGAGCAGAATGAAAAAGTGCTTTAGCAAGAGAACAGAGTTCTGAAAAGCTGTTTCTGAATGCTTAGGAGAGTCAGAAATATGAGTTTTGCACTGAAACCAGCATGTAAAACAGGCTGAGAGCAGAATGAAAAAGTGCGTTTTGCAAAGGAACAGAGTTAGTTGGTGTTAAGCTGTTTCAGAGTCAGAAAGGAGTTTTGCACTGAAATCAGCAATTTGTGAAAAATAGGCAGAGAGCAGAATGAAATAGTGCGTTTAGCAAAGGAACAGAGTTAGTTGGTGTTAAGCTGTTTCTGTTCGCTTGGGAGAGTCAGAATGAGGAGTTTTGCACTGAAATCAGCAATTTGTGAAAAATAGGCAGAGAGCAGAATGAAAAAGTGCCTTTAGCAAGAGAACAGAGTTCCTGAAAAGCTGTTTCTGAATGCCTAGGAGAGTCAGAAATATGAGTTTTGCACTGAAACCAGCAAAAACAGGCTGAGAGCAGGATGAAATAGTGCGTTATGCAAAGGAACAGAGTTAGTTGGTGTTAAGCTGTTTCTGTTCGCTTGGGAGAGTCAGAATGAGGAGTTTTGCACTGAAATCAGCAATTTGTGAAAAATAGGCAGAGAGCAGAATGAAAAAGTGCCTTTAGCAAGAGAACAGAGTTCCTCTATGAAAAGCTGTTTCTGAATGCTAGGAGAGTCAGAAATATGAGTTTTGCACTGAAACCAGCAGTGTGTGTAAAACAGAGAGCAGAATGAAATAGTGCGTTTTGCAAAGGAACAGAGTTAGTTGGTGTTAAGCTGTTTCAGAGCCCTTGGGAGTGTCAGAAAGGGGAGTTTTGCACTGAAATCAGCAATTTGTAAAAAGTAGGCAGAGAGTAGAATGAAATAGTGCGTTTAGCAAAGGAACAGAGTTAGTTTGGTGTTAAGCTGTTTCTGTTCGCTTAGGAGAGTCAGAAATATGAGTTTTGCACTGAAATCAGCAATTTGTGAAAAATAGGCAGAGAGCAGAATGAAATAGTGCGTTTAGCAAAGGAACAGAGTTAGTTGGTGTTAAGCTGTTTCTGTTCGCTTGGGAGAGTCAGAATGAGGAGTTTTGCACTGAAATCAGCAATTTGTGAAAAATAGGCAGAGAGCAGAATGAAATAGTGCGTTTAGCAAAGGAACAGAGTTAGTTGTGTTAAGCTGTTTCTGTTCGCTTGGGAGAGTCAGAAAAGGAGTTTTGCACTGAAATCAGCAATTTGTGAAAAATAGGCAGAGAGCAAATAGTGCGTTTAGCAAAGGAACAGAGTTAGTTGGTGTTAAGCTGTTTTCTTGGGAGAGTCAGAAAGGGAGTTTTGCACTGAAATCAGCAATTTGTGAAAAATAGGCAGAGAGCAGAATGAAAAGTGCGTTTAGCAAAGGAACAAGCTGTTTCTGTTCGCTTAGGAGAGTCAGAAATATGAGTTTTGCACTGAAACCAGCATTGTGTGTAAAACAGGCTGAGAGCAGAATGAAATAGTGCGTTATGCAAAGGAACAGAGTTAGTTGGTGTTAAGCTGTTTCTGTTCGCTTGGGAGAGTCAGAATGAGGAGTTTTGCACTGAAATCAGCAATTTGTGAAAAATAGGCAGAGAGCAGAATGAAAAAGTGCCTTTAGCAAGAGAACAGAGTTCCTCTATGAAAGCTGTTTCTGAATGTCTAGGAGAGTCAGAAATATGAGTTTTGCACTGAAACCAGCAGTGTGTGTAAAACAGGCTGAGAGCAGAATGAAATAGTGCGTTTGCAAAGGAACAGAGTTAGTTGGTGTTAAGCTGTTTCAGAGCCCTTGGGAGTGTCAGAAAGGGGAGTTTTGCACTGAAATCAGCAATTTGTAAAAAATAGGCAGAGAGTAGAATGAAATAGTGCGTTTAGCAAAGGAACAGAGTTAGTTGGTGTTAAGCTGTTTCTGTTCGCTTAGGAAGTCAGAAATATGAGTTTTGCATTGAAATCAGCAATTTGTGAAAAATAGGCAGAGAGTAGAATGAAATAGTGCGTTTAGCAAAGGAACAGAGTTAGTTGGTTAAGCTGTTCTGTTCGCTTGGGAGAGTCAGAATGAGGAGTTTTGCACTGAAATCAGCAATTTGTGAAAAATAGGCAGAGAGCAGAATGAAAAAGTGCGTTTAGCAAAGGAACAGAGTTAGTTGGTGTTAAGCTGTTTCTGTTCGCTTGGGAGAGTCAGAATGAGGAGTTTTGCACTGAAATCAGCAATTTGTGAAAAATAGGCAGAGAGCAGAATGAAATAGTGCGTTTAGCAAAGGAACAGAGTTAGTTGGTGTTAAGCTGTTTCTGTTCGCTTGGGAGAGTCCGAAAGAGGAGTTTTGCACTGAAATCAGCAATTTGTGAAAAATAGGCAGAGAGCAGAATGAAAAAGTGCCTTTAGCAAGAGATCAGAGTTCCTCTATGAAAAGCTGTTTCTGAATGTCTAGGAGAGTCAGAAATATGAGTTTTGCACTGAAACCAGCAGTGTGTGTAAAACAGGCTGAGAGCAGAATGAAAAAGTGCGTTTTGCAAAGGAACAGAGTTAGTTGGTGTTAAGCTGTTTCTGTTCGCTTGGGAGAGTCAGAATGAGGAGTTTTGCACTGAAATCAGCAATTTGTGAAAAATAGGCAGAGAGCAGAATGAAAAAGTGCCTTTAGCAAGAGAACAGAGTTCCTCTATGAAAAGCTGTTTCTGAATGTCTAGGAGAGTCAGAAATATGAGTTTTGCACTGAAACCAGCAGTGTGTGTAAAACAGGCTGAGAGCAGAATGAAATAGTGCGTTTTGCAAAGGAACAGAGTTAGTTGGTGTTAAGCTGTTTCAGAGCCCTTGGGGAGTGTCAGAAAGGGGAGTTTTGCACTGAAATCAGCAATTTGTAAAAAGTAGGCAGAGAGTAGAATGAAATAGTGCGTTTAGCAAAGGAACAGAGTTAGTTGGTGTTAAGCTGTTTCTGTTCGCTTAGGAAAGTCAGAAATATGAGTTTTGCATTGAAATCAGCAATTTGTGAAAAATAGGCAGAGAGCAGAATGAAATAGTGCGTTTAGCAAAGGAACAGAGTTAGTTGGTGTTAAGCTGTTTCTGTTCGCTTGGGAGAGTCAGAATGAGGAGTTTTGCACTGAAATCAGCAATTTGTGAAAAATAGGCAGAGAGCAGAATGAAATAGTGCGTTTGCAAAGGAACAGAGTTAGTTGGTGTTAAGCTGTTTCTTGGGAGAGTCAGAATGAGGAGTTTTGCACTGAAATCAGCAATTTGTGAAAAATAGGCAGAGAGCAGAATGAAATAGTGCGTTTAGCAAAGGAACAGAGTTAGTTAGTTGGTGTTAAGCTGTTTCTTGGGAGAGTCAGAAAGGGAGTTTTGCACTGAAATCAGCAATTTGTGAAAAATAGGCAGAGAGAGCAGAATGAAAAAGTGCGTTTAGCAAAGAACAGAGTTTAGTTGGTGTTAAGCTGTTTCTGTTCGCTTGGGAGAGTCAGAAATATGAGTTTTGCACTGAAACCAGCATTGTGTGAAAAACAGGCTGAGAGCAGAATGAAATAGTGCGTTTTGCAAAGGAACAGAGTTAGTTGGTGTTAAGCTGTTTCTGTTCGCTTGGGAGAGTCAGAATGAGGAGTTTTGCACTGAAATCAGCAATTTGTGAAAAATAGGCAGAGAGAGCAGAATGAAAAAGTGCCTTTAGCAAGAGAACAGAGTTCCTCTATGAAAAGCTGTTTCTGAATGTCTAGGAGAGTCAGAAATATGAGTTTTGCACTGAAAACCAGCAGTGTGTGTAAAACAGGCTGAGAGCAGAATGAAATAGTGCGTTTGCAAAGGAACAGAGTTAGTTGGTGTTAAGCTGTTTCAGAGCCCTTGGGAGTGTCAGAAAGGGGAGTTTTGCACTGAAATCAGCAATTTGTAAAAATAGGCAGAGAGTAGAATGAAATAGTGCGTTTAGCAAAGGAACAGAGTTAGTTGGTGTTAAGCTGTTTCTGTCGCTTAGGAAGTCAGAAATATGAGTTTTGCATTGAAATCAGCAATTTGTGAAAAATAGGCAGAGAGAATGAAATAGTGCGTTTAGCAAAGGAACAGAGTTAGTTGGTGTTAAGCTGTTTCTGTTCGCTTGGGAGAGTCAGAATGAGGAGTTTTGCACTGAAATCAGCAATTTGTGAAAAATAGGCAGAGAGCAGAATGAAAAAAGTGTGTTTAGCTAAGGTACAGAGTTAGTTGTTAAGCTGTTTCTGTTCGCTTGGGAGAGTCAGAATGAGGAGTTTTGCACTGAAATCAGCAATTTGTGAAAAATAGGCAGAGAGCAGAATGAAATAGTGCGTTTAGCAAAGGAACAGAGTTAGTTGGTGTTAAGCTGTTTCTGTTCGCTTGGGAGAGTCCGAAAAGAGAGTTTTGCACTGAAATCAGCAATTTGTGAAAAATAGGCAGAGAGCAGATTGAAAAAGTGCCTTTAGCAAGAGATCAGAGTTCCTCTTGAAAAGCTGGTTTTGAATGTTAGGAGATTACAAAAATTGCTAGTTGTGCACTGAAACAACCAGGTCCTTCACGCCCCCCCCCTTTGGCGTTGTCAATCATAAACGGATTTTATTCGAGACTCGACTAGACATTGAATGCAAAACAGTTTTGCTTCCCCCGCCTCTTGCAAAGGCTAGAAGACGCCCCAGTTCGGGTTCACAGCTGTTTCTTGGCAACTCCCCACTGCTTTAGGCAGATGTTCTTTCATGAAATATGAGTTCTTGAATCGACCCCCCACCAGACGCCCAGTGTCGTGCTAAATAAATCCGCATGATCTCCTGTGAGTCTAGAATGAAAAATTGCCCCCGTTTTGACCATACTTTTTGGAACAGATGTTACCGTCTGGTGTTTAAAGCCTGCCGCGCACGGAGCCTTACCCCCGTCGGGACGCCCTGTCAGAATTTTTTACGGGGTCACGCTTTTGACTGAAATCACAGCAATCTTGTCGAACAAATAGGCAGACCTAGCCCCCGAAGCAAGCGCACCATGATCACAAAGTTTGTCCCCCCCCCCTTTTTCTTTACCCGCAAAAGTTATTGA
Organism: Triplophysa siluroides; assembly: GCA_006030095.1. Taxonomy (NCBI): domain Eukaryota; kingdom Metazoa; phylum Chordata; class Actinopteri; order Cypriniformes; family Nemacheilidae; genus Triplophysa; species Triplophysa siluroides. The sequence continues at coordinate 7,128 of VCII01000966.1, read as the reverse complement.
ACAGACTTTTTCCTCGATGAACTAGCCTTTTGAATTCTACTGACCACTGCCCCTCCTACGGATTGACCCTGTCAGTTATAAATATTTGTAGCTTTGCCTCACTGTATACTATTCTTTTTAGAAGTCTTGTTTTTCCCCTGTGTTATTTATAACTAGCCGCTGACCCCGAGCCTTCATGAACCCAAAACACGCGGGTTGCCATTTATTCCCGAGAAACCTAGTTTTTTTTTTGCGTCTTTGATAATTCCAGGAATTCATGAGTTACGGTGGTTTTTCGCGTTAAGCTATTTTCAATGAGCCATCGTGGGTCCCAGCTCGTCAGACCAAGGCGGCCAAGTTCCTGCACACCTTTGTTAAAATCTACGCCCAATTCGTGTAATTTTTTATTATAGGCACCCGAGAACCTCGAACTGAAAAACCGTGTCAACTTAGCCAACAGCATCGACAACGAGCCCTCACCAGACGACCCTGAATGTCGCTGGGGTCTTGTAATATGCCTAGGAGCTGGTCACCCAGAAATATGATGCTTTTGCCACTGAATACATACCCCAGACCCCAGTGGTTTCGCTAAATTATAAGGTTCTCCCGACGACGCTAAGACTCTCCCGAGAAGAAGGAACTAGAGGAGAGGTTGTATATTTCAATTGGAAAAGAGGTTGAGTTTCTTCCCCCCTCCTCTTTTCCTCCTCTTTTTCCTTTTACTCTTTCCCTTCTTCTACCCTTTCTACCTCCATCCTCCCCTCTTCCCCCCCTCCCTCCCCCCTTTTTTTTTCTCCCCCTCCCCCCCCCCCCCCCCCCCCCCTTGCTTTCCCCCCTTTCCCCTTTTCCCCCCCGGTCCCCGCTGTTAAGTTATGTTTTAGCGACTGTTGGCCTATCGTGTTTTCAGCAAAGGGCCGGAGGTTTGCCATATGAACATCAGCAGATTTCGTACAATAAATTATAGGCATTTTATCGAGCATGTTTAGTAATGAAACCTAGTGCCGCCCTTCAGACCAACAGCGAACCACGACGCCCCTCGCGCCTCCGTCGCTCCGTTAATGCTGTTACGTTTTTTTCACCTTGCCCGGAGACGTCAGATGAGGTACTCCTCAGTTTTGCCCCACCCCTGACCCACCATACAGACACATTTTTTTTGCTGTACCAACCCCAACCCTCCGGCAGAGAGCAGAACTGACCCAAAACCTTAGTTCGCGTTTAGGCAATTATCGTTGTTTTCACACAGCATTACCGTTTTTCATTGTTTGCCCTGCCTAAGCTGTTTCTCCCGTTCGCTTCTGGTTCGAGAGCCGCCTCCTCGACATTGCAGGAGTTTTTTGTTGCCACTGTAATATCACGCACCAATTTTTCTGTGAAAATTTAGTTGCTTAGAGAGCAGAATGAATAGTGCGTTTAGCAAAGGACAGAGGTTAGTTGGTGTTAAGCTGTTCAGAGCCATTGGGAGGTCAGAAAGAAATGGGAAAGTTTTGTACTGAAATCAGCAATTTGATGAAAAATAGGTCACGGAGAGGGAGAAGAAATTAGGCGTTTTTGTCAAAAGGAAACACAGATTTCCGTCCTAGTTGTCGTGCTTTTTTTTTTCTTTAAAGCTTGTCTTCATGTTCGCTGGAGCAGTCCCCACGAAAAGTTTGGCTTACGTTCGGGCACCCGGAATTTTATTCCAAGCAATTGTCTGATAAAAATAGGCAGACGTACGCAGAACTTGAACACCCACGTTGCCCACCTCGTCGCAACCCGAGACTCTTCAGAGTTCCTCTTATGAGCATTTACAGCTGCGTTTCTGGATTTCCCTGCCTACCGCGACTTGAGTCAGAAATACCTGAGCTTTTCGCACTGATAACCAACGGCAGCCTCCCCCCCAGCCGTGCTGTGCCTTCAAAACCAGGAGTGACCGAGCCCATCGTAACTGAAAATTTGCGCTTTTTGTTCCAACAGGCACCTAGCAGTGGTTACCCGTTTATGTTGGGTAAGCCCCTGTTTTCAGAGCCTTCTTGGGTCCACCGTCTCCTTTTCCCTATTTGTGCTCACGATTTACCTCACTGCACCCGTTTTGCAATGTTCTTGTCGAACCCATCAATCCCCCCAACCCTCTTGTGCTGCTGCAACATAACTTTAACTAGTGCATTTTGCCATCCCGAGCAGACACTGTATACCACATCCCTTTTTTTTCGACCTTTCCACGTCACCTTTTTATTGAGATATCTACGCCACCGTTTACTCTTACAGCGAACTATTTTCGCCCTGTTTATGATATGCCTAGGATGAGTCAGACCCACAGATGATGGCCCTTCTGTTTTTTTCCACTGCCCCCACAACCAGCAGTTTTCAGCCTGTGGTAAAACCAGGGCTGGACGCGAATGTATATCATTAGTTTTGCTGTTTGCATTCCCCCGGAACAGAGTTATGCTTTGGTGCTTTCCTTTGTGTTAATGTTTTTTGTTTTTCAGAGAGCCTGGGGAGCCTGTCTAGACTTTAAGGGGAGTTTTCGCATTGACTAATTCAGCACATTTGTAAAAATTTTAGGCACGAGCTTTTATTTGATGAATGATCCCACCTAACCCCCCAGTCGATTATAAGAGTGTCGTTTAGCCACCAAAGGAACAGAGTTAGTTGGTGGTAAGCTGTTCTGTCAATTGGGAGAGTCAGAATGATGGATTTTGTTCTCGGCACTCGAATATCTCACCACGCCATTTATGTTTGTGGCGTTGCATTTTAATTAATTACGTACACCGACAGCTTACGCAATGAAAACCGTGCCCCCCGTTTTTAGCCAAATGGAACAGAGTTACCGTGGTGTCCTGTCGAATGTGTTTTCTGTTCGCTTCGGGTTATTTTGAGTTTCACCGCCTATTACGTATACTACTGAGGATGTTTTTTGCTCCAATTTTTCTGAAATCACCCAATTGTGGACCACAAAAATAGGATGATGAGCCACGCATATGCCAAACTAGTGCGTTGTTAGCAGGAAACAGAGGTTTTAGCCGGTGCTTAACGCCGTCTTACGAGCCCTCTGGGAGAGTATACCGAAATGGCGTTACCCGCCGAGTTTGTTTATTTATGCCACCACTTTAGCAGCAATTTGTGACCCTAAATACCTATTTTTTCGGGCAGACGTAGACGCTTAGAATGAACACCCTGTGCCGCCCGCTCTCGTCAAAGGACATAAGCCAGTTAGTTGGTCCGCTTTACCAGCGGTTTCTGTTCTCAGCATTCGGGAGTAGTCCCCGAAAGTGGATTTTCCCCCCAGTTTTTGCACCATCGTACAATCATGCATATTTTTTCGTTGTGACACCAAACTTAGCAGAGAGAGAATAAAAAGTGCCTTAGCAAGCCCTTTTGCCCCCCCTCTCCTTCCCCGAGAACCCACAGCCACGTCTACTCTGACGACAAGCGTTTCTGCATGCCCTAGGAGGTCACAGACATATAGTCCTTTGACTGAAACCAGCAGTGCCTGATTGCCTCTAAACATTACCAGGCTGAGAGCAGCAATGCAATAAATTCCAGTTCCCTTCCTTTGCAAAACCCCAAGGACCCATCCATGAGTAGTTGTTGCTTTTGTTAAGATGGTTGTTCAGACGCTCTGGCGAGGGCTCCCCTGAAACCTATCGATGTTCTTGACATCTCGCCTCCGACCACCATCACCGCAAATTGTGAAAAACTAGGTTTCCAGAGCCCCTGCCCCACGCACACCCCCCGAATGACCAAAAACGTGCACTTCTAGCAAATCGAGGACAGTCTTAGTTTGTTCCTCCCTTGGACATTTATAGCTGTCCCTTCTGATATTTCCTCCCCGGAGATTCTTCTCGTAAGCCAATTTCAATATGCAGTTTTTGCACCCTGGTAAACACCCCAGCCAGTGCGCGTGTCGCCCTAATACAACCTCACCCGCGCATGATTCCGAGCCAGCAACATTGACAATAGTCGCCGTTTTCGTCAAGTTGACAGTAACAGATTTCCGCTTCGCCTTGGTTTACCCACCGCTGGGTCAGACGACCCTTGGCCAGTCTTGTCCTACCGACACAGTGGGAGTTTAGTTGCTACTGAACTACAGATCAATTGTAAAAATTTTTAGACGCCGCAGAGCCCATTTGTAGAACCCTGTACCCACCATGAGCCTGCCCGCTTTCTTGTTCAGCCATAATGATACAGCACGTCTAGTTGGCTGTCTTTTTTTTTTAGCTGTTTATGTTTTTCCCGCTTAGGATAATGCTCATCGAAATAGGAGCTTTTGAATCCCAGCGATTAACTCAGCACCCATTTGTGACACAAATTTTTTTTCAGGCACACGAGGCGAATGTTAAATAGCTGGTTTGAAAGGATTTTACAGCACCTTTTTTTCTCCTTCTTGTTACCGTTCGGCGCTTCTTAACGCCCTGTTTTTCCCTTGCCGCTTCGCCACCCTTCGGGCTCACTTCGAGTCAGAAAGTCGGACCCCCCTATCGTTTTTTTTAGTTTTGCCCCCCGTCCCAAATCCAGCCAATCGTGTGCATATTTAACATCTATGGCAACGCACGCCAGCACGCAATGAAAACAGCCCTGCTCCCTTAGCATTACGAGAACAGAGTTGTCCTCTGAGGAAAACCGCCTTTGCTCTTCTGAATGCCTAGGCGACGTCGGAGAAATATATGAGTTCTTGACTCTGTTTCACAACCCCAGAAGTTTCACGCCCTGCCTGTTATAATTACCCTCCCAGGCTGAAGTCCAGAATTTCCACGCCACGAATGCACAAAACCCTCTGCGTTTTTTGCCACATAAGGCCAAAAGGATGGTTATTGTTGTGTTCATAGTTCTTTCTCCCCACGAGCCCTGGAGCTTTTTTCCCCAGCCTTTTTTTTTCCCTTTCGTCCCTTCTTTTTTCCCCCCCCTCTTTCCCTTTTTCTTTCCCCTCCTGTGTACCAGCAAATTACTTTTTTTCCCCCTTTCTTTCCCGCGCATGTCCTTGCACACTGTTAAATCATTTTGATAATTGCTGAAAAACCATACGGCCCCCCTAGCCCGTTCATTTGCACGCAAGACTATGGATAAAATTTGCATTCTAGCCAAGCGAGACACCTCTAGCTTAGTTTGCCCCTCTATTGGTTACCATACGCTGTGTTAAGTGACCATTGATCTATTTGGAGAGTCAGATACACTTTTTATGACCGTTTGCATGCAACTTTTCAAGCACGTGCTCGTGTAAACAGTTTCGCTGAGCGCTAGCACCGACCATGAACATATAGCGGCGTTTCTCGATTATAGGATATACATATATGTTTTTTTTGTTAGTTGTGTGCGTTAAGCCTGTTCAGAGTCAATTCGGAGTTTGTCAAGCAAAGCGGGCAGTTTTGACACACCTGAACATCACACAGTTCTATATATTCTTGTTAAAATTACACCCATAGGATAGAGCCCTTTGTATGACACCTGATCCCCCAGCACATGATACCATAGTCGCGTCCCCGCTTTTTACGCATTTACCAGGCCAACAACACGAGGTAGTCTTGGTATTTTGCCCCTCTTTGTGTACAGAGTTTGGTTTTTCCCGGCCTGTCATCTTATTGGGAGTTCCCAGAGTTCAAGATTTTTCTCATTTCTGAGGAGTTTTTTTGCATGACAATCCATTGCCCCACCATCTGTGACACTTATAAACATGAGGACACCGAGACGCAGACCATAAAAAGTGCACGGTCTAGCACATCAGTCGAATCACCGACGGGTAGTTGCCGCTTTCTGTTAGCTGTTTCTTCTGTTCGCTTGTTCGGAGCATTGAAGCCCTCTAGTCACGACCCCCCCATCCGACTGCCCGATTGTTTTGGTCTTAAATTGTTATTATTCATACGCCAACTGCTGCACTAATACTTGAGGCACCGAGTAGTTGCCACCAGAATCGCCCCATGACAATAGTCCTTGTTGCTCTTATCGCAATTTTAGGAACAGAGCGCGGAGTTCAGTTGGCTTGTTACATTCGCTGTCCTTCTTAGATTTTTGCCCCTGGGACGAGTAAAGATCTTTTCTTGATCTCCAACCTGGGATGTTTTCGGGTACACCTGCATTTCAACCTCAAGCACACCTTGCGTGAATCGATAAAATTACGCGCCCCAACCCCTGTGCAGCTCGTTTTCAATTTTCCCGACATTTTGAAGATCAGCCCGTATCTTTTGTTTCTGCAAAGGAAAAATTGAGGTAGTTTTGGTCTTTGCCTTAACCGCCGGTTTTTTTTCTGCTTTTCCCCGCCTTTGGAGGAGCCCGGAAACCCCCAGTGGATAGTTGGTGATACGCCATTACATCAGCCACACTTGTGCACACTTTTAACCAACCCTAGGGCATGACGAGCCAAGATATGCCCAACACACCCGTGCCTGTTAGCAACTTGACGAAACCAGAGCTTCCTCTTGCATTGTCTTCCCAATTCTTTACCCCCGCTTGATCAAGCCTTCTGTGTTTGTTGTTTTTTTTTTTCTTGGTGATATGCTATTTTGGGAGATGTTACCGAATATTTTATGATCGTTTCTGCCTACCTGATTTTTTAACAGCAGTTTTTTTCTTTCCCCTGTGTCGCTAACATTACACAGGTTCTTGCAGCGCCACGAGCAATGCAAACCCAATGTGCCGTTTTGACAAGCAGGCACACAGACCCCGCTTACGTTGGCTGTTCAAGCGGGTCAGAGGGCCTCTGGCGTAGCTGTTACATGAAATTATATGGTTTTGCACCCCCCTCCCCTGAACCCCACTTACCCGCACCAGTTTTGTGAAAAAACTCACGTGCCTTTTTGTATTTTGTTAGCCAGATGATTTTTAAAATGTTTGCTTAGCCCACCACGAGCCCACACATTTTCTGATGTTCCTTGTATGTAAGTTTATGTTTCTGAATGCTCTTAGGGCAGCAGTCCACCCGATAACATGTTTTTTATGTACAGTTTGCACTTGATATAAACCGCATTGCCCCTGTGTCGCTTTTCGTAACCCCAAACAGGCAGACCGAGCAGAACTGTCCCACAACTAGTGCGTTTGGACATTTTTTTGGTAACCCAGCAGTGTTAGCTGGCTTCTCCTTTTAAGCTGTTTACAGAGCCTCCGCTGGGATTTCTGTCGACCCCCCCTCAGACAAGGTGGAGTGACTTTTCATTGTGTTTTGCATGGAACGCACCCATT
>VCII01000964.1:0-27144 GCA_006030095.1 Triplophysa siluroides | reverse complement strand
CAGGGACAAGAACGGCGCCGTCTAGAGGCGTGTAACGCCCCGTAGATGGGGCCCTAGCCTGGGTGATGGTCTCCGCCATAGGGGGAGTAGCCAACTCAGGAACTTCTCGTCCCGTCTAGAGACCAGACATGGTGTTCCAGAGGTCTGATCTGGGATGCCAGAACGTGTCCTTCCCCTGAGAGAGCAGGTCCTCTGTCAGGGGAATGGGTCAGGGGGAGTCGCTGTCCAGAGCATCAGCTCTGACGCCAAGTGCGGTTAGACCAGTGCGGTGTAACCAATAAACACTTGGTGCTCCTCTTCCCTGGCCTTGCACAGTGTCTGTGCAAGGAGGCTCCTGGGGGGGGGAAGGTGTGCTTCCGCCCGTCCCGCGGTCAGCTGTGCGCAAGGGATATCCGTGTCGACGAGCCTCGGCTGTGTCTAGTTCAGTTTGCCCGAGGTGAGTGTGGCCCACAGGGAACGGATCACCTGTTGACTCCACCGGAGGAGGCGTCGAGCAAGTTGTGTTAGCTGCTGTGAGCGAACGCCACCCTAAGATCTGATGTACGCTACAGCCGTAGTGCCGTCCTCGGACCAGCACGTGCTTGTCCCGCACGAGAGGCGCAGCCTGCTCAGTGCAAGTAGCACTGCCCACAACTCCTGGCAATTGATATGCCAGCGCAGGTGGGGGTTCGCCCAATGCCCCGCCTGCGTGCCCATTACACACTGCACCGCACCCCTGCAGGGAGGCGTCCGTCGTCACCACGACTTGCCTCATAACCTGCCCTGAGGGACCTTAGTCCGTCGAAAAAAGTCATGGAAGACCAGGGGTTTTGGTGCGTTGGCCGCAGGGCGTCATCACCATGCGCCTGCTGCCGGTTGTGCCACGCTCTCCTCGGAACTCGACTCTGAAGCCAGTGTTGGAGCGGTCTCATGTGCATCAACCCGGGGGTCTCACCCGACGAGGACGCCATGCCCAGGAGCCTCTGAATCGTTTCAGGGGGACCGCTGTCTGCCTGAAATGTTCCAGGCAGTTCAACACCGGCTGGGTGCGTACTGCGGACAGTTGCGCCGACATGGTGACAGAGTTGAGTTCCCTACCGAGAAAGAGGATGCTCTGCCCTGGGGAGAGCTTGTCCTTTCCTCGGTTGACCTGAATTCCCAATCGATTCGGGTGCCGGAGCACCAGGCCCCTTGTATACATAACAGATCTCACGAGTGTGTCAGGCCAGTCGTTAAGATAGTTAAGTACCCGCACACCTTCCTCCCCTCAGGGAGAAAGGGCGGCTTCCACGATCTTCGTGAAGACCGTGGAGACAGGGACAGACCGAAAGGGATTTCAGGTCGATTGCCACGAACCAATCCTGACACCTGATGGGTGTCAGGACGCGCCTCTGCGTGAGCATCCTGAGCAGCAGCTTGTGAAGGTGCTTAGTTCAGGGTACGCAGACCTCCGGGGCGCAACCCGCCGTCTTTCTTGGGAACGATGAAGTGCGGGGGTAACCCACCGAACATCTTGGTTTGAGGGATGAACTCGACGCCTGTTTGCCAGAAGGGTGGTGACCTCTACCCGAAGTATGTAGGCGTCCCTAGCCTCAGACAGAGGGAGAGATGATGCCCCAAAAACTTGGGAGAGTCTCTGGCGAACTGGATCGAGTAACCAAGACGGACCGTCTGCCCTAGCCACCGAGAGCTCCCAGGGACTGTGACAGGGGGACCAAGGGGACGGTCTGCTTCACCATTCCCATGGAGGGTGGTTCGATGGCTGGCGGAGCTAACCCTGTCGCGGGGAGGGGGCCCCGGAGGGAAGGTTGGCTCTGCCTACTTACCTGCCTGGCGGGACAGCTGCACGCACTGTCATTGAGAGTGGTAGCAGCTGTCGTGTGTGTACGACCCTACGCCTCGCCAGGGCGTGGGGTCGGGTTTGCCGGGCACAGTCCAGTGGAGTGTGCGATCGGCAGGAATGAACTCCCAGGGGAAACAGAAAACTCTCTGTGAGTAAGTGGGCGCCAGGCCCTGAGAAGGGCCCGGCTTTGGTGACGAGGCAGGAGCCGTCCCGTACCGACTGATCAGAGCCGTAGCTGTGAAGGTCGGGCCCGATGTTGCTCCCCCTGGGGTCTTCCCGTCAGTGTCACTTCTCGTGAGAAGTTAGCTGACGGGGTGAGGTTTCCCCCTCGACCTCGACTTCCGGGGTGCCACCTGCGGGGGCACAGTAACCGGAGCCGATGTGGAAGGGGTCCTGGGCTGCCGGGAAACAGACATGACGTGAGATCTCGGAGGCTTGAGGGCGGCCGAGTCGCAGCGTGGTAAAAATGTGGCTAATCGCCACTGTCTGCTTCTTCACCGTCAAAAACTGCTGAGCGCAGTCCTCGACGGTGTACCAACAGCCCACCCTGCGAGATGGGTGTAACAAGAAAGCGGACTTTCTCGGTGTCACTCATCTGCGCAAGGTTCAGCCGGGGTGACTCTCCTGGACCACTTCCGTGGGCATCGTCCGACCCAGGTCCCGTGCCGCCACCTTGGTCGCTCCGTAGAGCGCTGTCAGTGGCGGCACAGAAAACCTGCATTATACCTGGGTCGGCCTTACCCTCGTGGAGCTCTCAACGCCCTGGCCTGGCGGACCTGCAGGATGGCCATGGCGTAGAGAGAGGAGGCAGCCCGGTCCGCGGCAGCGCAAGGCTTCGGCACCATAGATGTCGAAGTCCTACACGCGTTGGACGGTAGGCGTGGCCGATTCTCCCCAGGCGGCAGCCGTCTGCGGCACAGATGCACTGCAGCCGCACGTTCCACCCGGGGGATCTCGACCTAGCTTTTGGCTGCCCCACCCTCGAGGGAAGTGAGGGAGCCGGAGCTGTTTCGACCGGAGCGGTCCGTGGAGCGCTCCTAGTTTTACACAGCTCCTCATGCACCTCCGGGAAACAAATGGCACCCGGGGTGGGCGTGGTTTGCACCGCGCCCCGCCCCCAGGAACCACGTATCCCCGGATTAGCATGGCTGACATCACTTCTGCTTCCTCCTGAGCTCGACCCCCCTGGGGGGAGCTCGAAATCGTCAGAGTCGGATGCCCGTCTCCCTCCGATGCTGCGAACGACATCTCATCTACGTCACACATCGTTTCCGAGTGCGTGCCTGAGGATCCGAACGGTATGCCACCGCCGGTTGGGGAACGTTCAGAAGAGCGAATCGGGGTGCGATCGGCCCGTGAGCACTTGGCTGGCGGGTTTACGTTCGCAGAGTTCCCCATATCACTAACGCTGCTACGTGGGTGGTCATCGGGGCCGTAGCCACAGATGTCACAGCCCGGGTAGCAGACGAAATGGTGGCTGGTTCCCGTAGGAAGACAGCCCCCGTGACCGCAACTTCTGAGTGACAATCCGCCCGCAGTGCGGGCAGACGTGTCAACGAACGCTGCTTCAGTGTGCTGGACGCCCAGACACCTAATGCAGCGATCGTGTCCATCCCCCTCCTCGATGAGGGTGCCGCACCCAAGAGAACAGCGGGACATGCCGCGCTGGAGAATGCTCAGTCAGTCCTGAAAAGAACCTTTTAGAAAAAATCTCTATCACCTCCGGAACCGCCGAGACGCCCAGAAGAAGGTCGCTGCAGGAAGGGACGATCCGCTGCTCTGCGTCGTAGATCCGGCGAAGTAGAAGAATTCGTTGAATTCTTTTTGGTTCGTAGTCATGAGCGAAGGCTCTTCAGAACAAAAGGTGAGTGAATGCTGCACGCCGGCTTCCTTTTATACCGGACATCCGGGGGCGGAGCCCGGCATGCAAATTTCATTCGCCAAATTTCATTGGCCTTTTCTATAGTAGTCAGAGTTGATTGGTTCTCAAGGGCGAACCCCATCTGTCGTCTTCGACACAACGTCGAGAGACCGACAGAAAGGGAACCACTTAACTACCCAAACAACCACCAGAAAAAACGACATTTCTGTCAAATCTCACTAACACGAGCTGCTGTCAACAGAAGGAGTTGTTATTCCACAGATAAAGTGAATAATGTCACTGTAGGAGCCAAATTGTGTTATGGGATGTTATTTCCATTTTTAGCCACTGAGTGGCGCTGTAAACACGGTGATGTGTTTTGTGTTTAAAGGAGAAGTTGTTCGAATGGTTTCACTAGAGGTTAAATAAGTCTCAACCCAGAGTGTGTTTGTGAAGCTTTAGCTAAAAAAACACCACAGATCTTTTAATATACCATGCGCTACATGCCCACTTTTGCATGTGAGGAGAAATGCGCTGTTTTGGTGTGTGTGTCTCTTTAAATGCAAGTTATTATGGTGTTGGAGCTTCACACATGTGAAAACAACAATGGCGGTGGTGCAATGGGTGGACACGTTCACAAAAGGGGCAGAAATATGAAAATAAGAACGGATGCTCACGTCAGTAAGAGCGCGATCTCTGAAGCTCTTGTTTTCTCACAGGCTTGCAGAGATTGGCTCACATAAATAAAGTTAATGATTTGTCTTTTTTCACATTTTCTGAGTTGGCAGGTGCACTAGAGACCCGAATGTGGGAGATTCACACACGCTTAACATGAAACTTGACTTGTTGTGTTTATATTCTGAGCTCATCAGATCATCTGCACATGAAAAACTTTATTTACACAACCGCTCGGCTCTGTCAACAGTGACTCTCTCGTCTTCTTTCATTTGATTGGTCACCTCACTTATTTTGACATTGAGGAGCGCTGTTAGACCGCTGAGACGTTATGAAATGTTTCAGCATTAAATACACTTCGGCTTTTACACAATTATTACACACATTTGATGACACACTATAGAAACAATGGTGCGTACGGTCCTGTGTAAGAAAACAGATGTGTGGTGTGAGAGCGTAAGAACAGCGTTTCAATGACGAGGTGAAGATTTAACATGATGATGAATGTGATTCAGTGTCATATGTGTTTCATTCATGACATTCTGCTGAAGTGAGACACTGAAGTGTGTGTTATTGTTCTCTACAGGTTGAGCAGGTGTAATATCACAGATGAAGGTTGTGTTGCTCTGACTTCAGCTCTGAGATCAAACTCCTCACACCTGAGACATCTGAATCTGTCTTATAATAATGTGAGAGGTTCAGTAAAGAAGCTTCTCTGTGAGCTGAGAGATGATCCACATTATAAACTACAGACAGTGAGGTGAGTAGAGCAGTTCAACTATACAAACTCACTCAAATCAATGGAAATGAGTCTGGTGCTGTTATAAGATCAGTGGATCTGTTTTAACACATTTCTCATTTCTTATCATTTGATTGTTAAAATCTTTAATGCTGTCATCTTATTCTTCTTAAACATATGATTATTATTGATGTGGAGGTTTATTCTTTTATTTCCTGCTGTTTGTTTGATGATGTTCACCTCAGTGTTTGTGCACACATGGCTAGATGTGTTTATTTGATGCTCTTGATCATTATTATTGATCAAATCATCATCATCATCATCACACGTGTGCAGTGAGTGAAAGTCTTGAGTGCTTCAGACACTGCAGAATACTGACAGACTGTAGAAATAACAACACACAATATACAAAACATCTACACAATAAAGTGACAGATGACACATATAATACAGGTTATAAGTTCAACAGAGGAAGATTAAACTGAATTTATTATTGTTGATGTGTAGTGATGAGACATTAAAGTTCTGTCTTTGTGTTTCTCTTTCAGGACTGACTGGTGGTGACAGTAATGTGTGTGTGTGTTTAAAGGTGTGTGTGTGTTTAAAGGTGTGTGTGTGTGATGTTCAGTATCATCTGATGGACAATAAGAAGACGACACTATAGTGACATCACAGACACACAATCAACACCGACTGAAGACACAATAACACCTCACACTGACAACACTGTTTGAAAACAATCATTCACACATTCAGTTTCATGTTCCACAATATTGTCCGGACAGTAAACAGACAAATGTTGTGTAAACTCCAGTAGATTTGAGTCAAATAGAGCAAATCTAGTGTGTGTGTTCAGAGATGTACAGTAAAGATCATCATGTGTGTGACTCACTTCATCAACCAATAAAACAAACGAATTTAAGCGTCACAACATCTGAAGAAGGATCAGACATAGAAAGAGATTGAAACTTTGAGTCTGAATCCTGAAAGCATTGAAGTAATGACTTCATATTAACATTATTATTATTTGATTTCACTTTTACAAGGAAACTAATGTAACTAAAATCTATGAGCTACACATTTACTAACATAAGATCATCTCTCTGATAGTCACATGAACATGTTCTTAAAGGGAAACTTCATCCAAACATTTAAATTCTGTCATGAATTACTGACCCTCAAGTTGTTCCAAACCTGTAAATGTCTTTGTTCTGTTGAACATGAAGATATTTGAAGAATTTAGGAAGCAGACAGTTCTGGGGCACCATTGACTCTCAGTGTCATTTTTCCTACAATAGTAGTCAATGGTGCCCCAGAACTGATAGTTGCTAACATTCTTCCAAATATCTTTCTTTGTGTTTAACAGAACAAAGACATTTATACAGGTTTTCAGGGCGAGGAAATTACAGAATCTTTTTATTGTCAGACAGACTAAACCTTTAACAGATGTTTTGTTCAAACCATCAAACTGACATTATCAGATGTTGGATCAGCACTTCAAAACAGAAGTATATTTACAGATGACATAGTGTTCGGTTAAATTGAACAATTCTAATGATTGTGTATATAGTGTGTGTATAGTATACTCTATGTGCATTTTAATGTATTATACAGATTATTTTATATACACATGTAGGATGTAATGTTTAATGTAATAAAACTGTGTCTTTTTTTAATTGACAGAAATAAGTGCAGTTACGATGGATAAATATAAATATGTGGGAGAGCTTATGGTTATATGAATACATGAAATAGCAAATAATGTAGAATTGTATTTCATGAATAATGAACTGTTTGAGATATCACATGAGAGATGGAGAACAGAAAGAGAGAGAGAGCAAGAGAAATGCTCAAGCAGAGGAGAAGAAGAGCAGAGCCAACAGAGATCCCAACAACAAACTCATTCTTCATGTGTGTCTGTGTCTGTCTTTCTCTAGATTGTCAAACTGTGATCAATAAATCTGTGTTTTTCTTGAGGATCATTTACATTTAGTCATTTAGCAGAAAAGCCACGTGTCATATGTTCTGAACCAGCTGGAGGTTTGAGAGCCTTTGAAAGGAAGACCAGCAAGAAGAGCATTGCAGTAGTCCAACCTTGAGATTTCAAGAGCCTGGACGAGGAGTTGTGCCGCATGCTCAGTGAGATATGCAAGCTTGTTTGGAAATTACTGACCGGGATGTTTTCTGTAAATCGTATGCGGATGATATTGATGGTCTTACTGAATGTTTCACAGAATATATCAAGTTATGTGCAGATATCAATATACCCACAGGGTGATCCAGTGTCATTCCAACAATAAACCTTGGGTAACCAGCACCCTGAAAGTATTGTTAAATCAGAAGAAAAACGCTTTCAGGATGGGGGATATGGTTCAAGTAAAGAAATACAGCATCAACTAAAGGTAGAAATTAAGGAGGGGAACCAGATAGGAGAGGATCTGTCAATGTGGATAAGTGAAGTGACTTAAATAATCTGACTGACAGTGTTTTGTTACAGTTCAGAAACACGTTTGTTTCTGTTTATTCTGACTGCACTGTTTTTTTGTTGGTGCTTTTTTGACTTTTTAAGAGCAATAAGAGCATGTCACATATGTAGCACCTTGTCTTGTTACTGTATGAAAAACTGTTTACAAATAGTACTTGTCTGCTACTTGAAATATACACAGAAAGTCTGAATTGAGTATTTTCTAAGGCTGTCAAAAGATTAATCGCGATTAATCTCATCCAGAATAAAAGTTTGTGTTTACATATATATGTACTGTGCATATTAATTATGTTTTATAAATACAAACACATACGCATGTATACATATTTAGGAAATATTTACATGTATTTATTTATATTTACCAACAATTTAAATTATATATAAATGTATAATAATTTTTAGATTTTTCTTAAATATATGCATGGATGTGTATGTGTTAATAAATACAAAATTATTATGCACAGCACACAGATATATATTATGTAAACACAAACTTTTATTCTGGATGCGATTAATCGCGATTAATCTTTTGACAGCCCTAGTATTTTCCTAATGTTGTTGTAAATGTATACAGTCAGAAGGAATAAAACTGCTACTCTGTTTAATATGAACACCAATGCCCAGTTTACCGTAGTCCTAGTGCTGATAGGTTATGAGTTACTGTGCAAAACATAAATCATGTTATACAGGTGTATGTCCTTGTAGTGTAGCGTGAGACCATATCATACATGTTCCATTTCAAGAGTGGCAAAAGACAGAACCGAGAACAATATAAAAACTTTAAATGAAAACAAATCATACTATGGCTCCAGTCTGTGTAATGTTCACACACAGGACCCTCACAGAAAGGGTCACGTGACCTAAAAGAGAAGCGTAAAACATTTCATCGTAACTCCAGGTTGACAGCAGCAAGGTTTCCCTCTGCACCTGAAGGTCACTGTGGCCATCGAGGGGTCTCGTCAGAATGATGTGGGATAAGTCAGAGTTCCTCCGTTCCTAATGTAGTCAGCAGCAACGTCCACAGCAGGTGGAAAGAACCGAGATGGGCTGCAAAAAGAGCGTCTGGTTCACCCTTGGATGGGATTGTGTGTGCGTTGATGAAATGAAATTCTGTAACCCAACCATGCAACATTTTGAAGCATCAGAAGAGACGCGGTGCTTCCAAAAAGGCTCATCGATGTCCCAGAAACCGTTGTTGACCAAGGCACACAATGTTTGATTATTTGGGCAGTTTATTGCCGAGTTGATTTCAACCCATTTTCTTTCTGCAGTGGTTCTGTTTTAACTGACTTTGAGTGAAAGGAGGTCTATTGACATTGGTCCTAAAGTCCGGAAGCTCTCAACATATACAGATCATTTACTTAGGCCCTATACATACAATATAATTAGATTTGAATCATTTATATTTAAATCGTATGGTTTTGTCACATCTTATTTTTGGTGGGGTGGTTTAAGAAATAATTTTAAACGTATTTTAAACAATTTTATTTATTCTGAATATTTTTTCACAAAACCGAAAATGAAACAGTGAGCGCGGTACATCACGTGACTGTCTCCCGGCGGCCATTTTATACACCTGTACAAGCAGGTAAAGTTATCTTGAGTATTAAAGTCGCTTTTTTTTACTCTGATGGGATTTTTGAGGATCTAGTAACATTTTATTCGAGGTAAGTGTCGAGTACATGATCTTTTATTGGTTTTAAAACTGTTTTTCAGGCGTTTATCTTTGCAAGGCTAGAGGACCTGGAGCTACAGCTAACGTTACAGTCTTCAGCTAGCACAAAATGCAGACTAGGACTAAAAACATTGTATTTTAGTTTCCGGATTTACTCTTAGTTAGTTATGTGTGCAGTTTAAGGCTTTATTGTTGGTTTTAAGGGTTAACGGGCCTCATAGTCTCGTGTGGCGCAGCACTACAGTGTCGGGATGCGCAATGGAGCCGTTGTTGTCTGTGAGGTTAAAACTCGGTGATTTCTGTCGTTTATCTTAAATAACAAATAGTTGTTGTTAAATATAATGCAGCAACCGTGAGGAGAGGCCTGAGCTATACATGTACAGACTCGTGTCCGAGAAAGAAAACCATGAAAAGGAATTTTGTGCCGTAAACGTCCCGAGGGATTCTCCACAACATGTATGTAAACATCAGTGGAGCTCTGACAGGAATCTGTGATTAAAACACATCGGCGGCTGCTGCTTGCTGTATATATGGATCACATAACGTTATGTAGTTTGTGTTCATATCTTAGTTTTCTTCTGTTGTGAGGTGATTTAAATATTCGTGTCTTGAAACTGAAGGAAAATTAAGAGCTCGGTGTAAACAGCCGCTTTCCTGCCCACCAGCAGGTCACGTGACTGAATACTATCAATAGCCCCTCAATGCAGATCAATGATTGTTTAAATTAAGTGATTGAATTTACCTCGCAGAAGTTATTTCTTTAATAAATCTTATTGTATAACTTTTATATAGAAATCCTTTTTTTGTGCTGATTTAGGCAAGGCAAGGCAAGGCAAGTTTATTTATATAGCACATTTCATACACAGAGCAATTCAAAGTGCTTAACAAAATGATTGACAGAAAGAAATAGACGTTAAAATGCAAATGATTTAAGATCACAAATACTTCAGATTTTAAGAAATTGATTAAAATGAGTGTATATAAAAAGAACAGTGCAGTTGATGTAAACCAGCACAGTGCTCAGGTTGTGAATGCACAGCTACACAATAATCTGGATTTAAAAGTAGCTTCGTTGGTGAACGTCTGATGTCTTCTGGAAGCATCCAGCTACGGGTGGCGTAATGACTAAACGCTGACTCGCCATTTTTGAGTGAACCCTTGACTGATTTGATCCTGATGATCTGAGAAGTCTGTTTGGTTTATATTCAATGAGCATATCTGAGATGTATTTAGGTCCTGGACCATTAAGTGATTTATAGACAATTAATAATACTTTGAAGTTGATTCTAAAAAGTGACTGGTAACCAGTGTAAGGACCTGAGGATTGGAGTGATATGCTCAGATTTTTTGGTTCTGGTCAGAATCCTGGCAGCAGCATTCTGTATGAGCTGCAGATGTCTGATGGTCTTTTTGGGAAGACCTGTAAGGAGTCCATTACAGTAATCCACCCTGCTGGTGATGAAAGCATGGACTAGTTTCTCTAAATCTTGGCTTGAGACAAAACATCTGATTCTGGCTATGTTTCTGAGATGGTAGTAGGCTGATTTGCTTATTGCTTTGACATGACTGCTGAAACTAAGGTCAGACTCCAAAATGACCCCAAGATTTTTTACCTTGCTTTGTGTTTTAACTTGATTTACAAACAAGTTCCTCATAAACCCTAAACATACAATATAATTAGAATGAAATAATTTATATTTAAATCGTATGGTTTTGTCACATCTTATTTTTGTAGGGTTGGTTTTTAGAAATTATTTTAAACAATTTATTTATTCGGAATATTTTTTAACTAAACCGAAAGTGAAACAGTGAGCGCAGTACATCACGTGACTCTCTCCCGGCGGCCATTTTATACACCTGTACAAGCAGGTAAAGGGTATCTTGAGTATTAAAGTCGCTTTTTTTTACTCTGACGGGATCTTTTGAGGATCTAGTGACATTTTATTCGAGGTAAGTGTCGAGTACATGATCTTTTATTGATATTAAAACTGTTTTTCAGGCGTTTATCTTTGCAAGGCAAGAGGACCTGGAGCTACAGCTAACGTGACAGTCTTCAGCTAGCACACAATGCAGACTAGGACTAAAAACATTGTATTTTAGTTTCCGGATTTACTCTTAGTTAGTTATGTGTGCAGTCTAAGGCTTTATTGTTGGTTTTAAGGGTTAACGGGCCTCACAGTCTCGTGTGGCGTCGCACTGCAGTGGCGGGATGCGCAATGGAGCCGTTGTTGTCTGTGAGGTTAAAACTCGGTGATTTCTGTCGTTTATCTTAAATAACAAATAGTTGTTGTTAAATATAATGCAGCAACCGTGAGCAGAGGCCTGAGCTATACATGTACGGACTCGTGTCCGAGAAAGAAAACCATGAAAAGGAATTTTGTGCCGTAAACGTCCCGAGGGATTCTCCACAACATGTAAACATCAGTGGAGCTCTGACAGGAATCTGTGATTAAAACACATCGGCGGCTGCTGCTTGCTGTATATATGGATCACATAACGTTATGTAGTTTGTGTTCATATCTTAGTTTTCTTCTGTTGTGAGGTGATTTAAATATTCGTGTCTTGAAACTGAAGGAACATTGAGAGCTCGGTGTAAACAGCCGCTTTCCTGCGCACCAGCAGGTCACGTGACTGAATACTATCAATAGCCCCTCAATGCAGATCAATGATTGTTTAAACAAGCTGAATGAATTTGCCTCGCAGAAGTTATTTCTTTAATAAATCTTATTGTATAACCTTTATATTTAAATCCTTTTTTTGTGCTGATTTACAAACAAGTTTCTTATAAACCAGAATAATAATAATGTGTAAACATGTGATTTATCAGATCCATTCAGAGTCAGTGGAGGTGATCAGATTCATGAGTGAAGATCAGACTGAATGATTGATGGATGAGTCACAAACACTCAGAGATGGAGATTGTTCTCCAGGATTCAGGTATTCTTAGTTTGCATTTACATGTAGTTGTTCACCAGTAGAAATGATGTACAAAATAGGGCAGTTTTCAAGATTGTAATATCCTAAATTTTCTGCATATCTCATGTTAATCTCTAGTATTTACAGAATAGTATCGCACCCTTCAAATATCCTTTGAGTCTTTAGTTTGACCACATTAACACATTTGGCAGACGCTTTTATCCAAAGCGACTTACATTGCATTATCCTATACATTTATCCTATACAAGTATGTGCTTTTCCGGGAGAATTGCCCAATAAGGGACAAAGAAAAGTTGTTACGTAATGGGTTTTAATGTTCGGAAAAAACCTTTCTGAAACCTATGCGAACGCTGGGGGAGTGTATTGAGCACAGAAATACTATGTCATACGTAGGGTTGGGTATCGTTCACTTTTTTTGCAGGTTCCGGTACCAATACGGTACCTTGAATTCGGTGCCGGTACCTTTTTCGGTTTACTCTGTGTGATTTTCTAAACAAGAACAAGTGAAATAAATAATATATCAAATATATATAAATATGATAACCATATTTAGAGTCGAGTGTTTATTTTCATTTGTACGTTGATTAGGACAGCCTGCTTTATTAGCAGTTTTACTTTTACTTTCGCTTTGAAAAAATTATATTTTTCTCTCTCTCTCTGTAACGTACCTGCTCTCGCGCAACACCTGATGCGTTCTCAGGTACCAGAATTTGGCACTGATTGATTTAATGTGAATCGATACTTGGTAGTACCAACGTAATTCGGTCGGTGCCCTTAAAAGTACAGAGTCCGGTACCCAACCCTAGTCATACATCCAACTTGTTGACAATGTCAAGCCTGAGAAGACAACATGTTGAACATTGTAAAGAAGTCAGAATGCATGAAACACCGTTGCACAGCCGCTTTAATATTAATATTATTCTTCATCTTCAGCATGTTTTTTATAATGAATGACAAAGAATGAATTAATAATTTACTTAAAATAATTTACTTTCTGTTACAGATCAGTTCATCAGAAGAGATCCGACTCACCTGAGATCAGTTGTGTGTCCATGAAGAGTGATAGGTCTATGTTTGAACCCCTGAATTTTAAAGACACGTCATCTGATCAGAGGTACAACAGTTCGGTGGTCAGTGTGTTTAATGTTGTGTTTATTGTTACAGATCAGTTCATCAGAAGAGATCAGACTCACCTGAGTTTAGTTGTGTGTCCATGAAGAGTGATAGGTCTATGTTTGAACCCCTGAATTTTAAAGACACGTCATCTGATCAGAGGTACAACAGTTCGGTCATTTTATTTGTATTAGTCGTCAGTTATCAAACATCTGGTGTTTAATGTTGTGTTTATTGTTACAGATCAGTTCATCAGAAGAGATCAGACTCACCTGAGATCAGTTGTGTGTCCATGAAGAGTGATAGGTCTATGTTTGAACCCCTGAATTTTAAAGACACGTCATCTGATCAGAGGTACAACAGTTCGGTCATTTTATTTGTATTAGTCGTCAGTTATCAAACATCTGGTGTTTAATGTTGTGTTTATTGTTACAGATCAGTTCATCAGAAGAGATCAGACTCACCTGAGATCAGTTGTGTGTCCATGAAGAGTGATAGGTCTATGTTTGAACCCCTGAATTTTAAAGACACGTCATCTGATCAGAGGTACAACAGTTCGGTCATTTTATTTTATTAGTCGTCAGTTATCAAACATCTGGTGTTTAATGTTGTGTTTTTGTTACAGATCAGTTCATCAGAAGAGATCAGACTCACCTGAGTTTAGTTGTGTGTCCATGAAGAGTGATAGGTCTATGTTTGAACCCCTGAATTTTAAAGACACGTCATCTGATCAGAGGTACAACAGTTCGGTCATTACTCAGTTATCAAACATCTGGTGTTTAATGTTGTGTTTATTGTTACAGATCAGTTCATCAGAAGAGATCAGACTCACCTGAGATCAGTTGTGTGTCTATGAAGAATGATGCGTCTATGATTGAACCCATGAGATTTAAAGACACATCATCTGATCAGAGGTACAACAGTTGTGTAAAACTGTGACAAAATACGTGCTTTGTAGTCCAGTATTATCAGACAGTCTGATTGTGTTTTTGTGTTTCAAGTCACCATGAAACAGAAGTTGCGGTTGACTTCTTTTCTGTATCGTGATGTATATCTGAGTGAAACGGCTTCTGAAATTTGAAAGAAATGTAGGGCGAGGGTTTATTTTTCCCACTCATTTTAAGCCTGTTTACATGAACAGACTCACTGCACCTCTCTGTTCTATTTTGGTTTGTTGTAAGTTGGGCCTGGAGGGGAGGGCTTAAAATGCCTGGGCATTGGGCTGTCAGTATAGTCCTACCTTTTCTTTGTTGCTGATGTCATGTGGTAAAGAGTTGTTGTTTAGAGGGGGAGAGGAGCTTAATGTTTTTGATAAAAGATTACAAGTGCAAATTAATTTTGAAAAATAATGGTGTGCACTGATAAATCATAGAAATCACTGCAACGCTCTGTAAAACACTGTTTAATTTCATGGTGACTGTAAGGCGTAAAGATATTCTACAGTCTAATTAAAGTGGCTGTCATAGTTCCAGGTAAAATGAAAGCGTTTCTCATTTAACACATTATACGTAAGAATCTTTCATCTGAAGTGGCTTACTTTAGTATACATGTGTGGGGCGGTCACATTTATTAAATAATCGTCTCGTCGCAATTATTTGTTGTCATTCCAATTATTTCATATAGCCTCAATGAATGTGAATCCTTAGAAAACAATGGTGATCTGCAGTATCTGCACTCACTGTTACATTTCAATGACATTTCTCCATCATTTTGAGTTGTATTAGCTTTTGTTGATTTGTTTTGTTTCCAGACATGCTGCATCTACACAGCAAGGCCCTTTAGATTTAAGTGTTTAAGACTCAAGTTTTCTCTGTTAAGGTCACTCAGTAAATAGTGGCGTAACAATAGATCGAAGTATTGTATATTGCAATACAAAATCATTAAGATATATTTCGTAGACTACGGCAATATATTTTAGATTTAATAATATTTTCATATTTTTGTTAAAATTTAGTTTAATTTTTCGGTGACATTCAGTTTTTAGTTGCAAAAATGGTTGAATGGAACCTTGAATATTGTCAAATCTTTTTTTATAAAGTAACAAATGTTTAATGTTTTGGGGAAAAAATCGGTCAACTTCATATTTATTTATGATTTATTTAGTGATTCACCGAAATTTCGGCTACCGGAAAGACAAAAATAGACCAAAATATCCGGCGTCTTCTCCATTCAGTGCTAGCGCTCACTCTAGCTGTTATCAAAGGACGATCATGTAAGCGCGCCATAACAAAGGCTGAAACTAATAAATATAGCAGGAACAGCTCAAAACCAGCGGCCAGAAATTGCATGCAAGCTCTGCGACTGCACGTATTGACTTGTGAGTGTTTTTAAAGCCGAACTTTAAACACAACAAACTCTTCATATGTGAACGATCTGTCAGTAAGTGATGATGTAGCTCTCATGGACCGTCCTCCGGCAGGTGCTGATATGACTGAAGCTCATTTTAAGCCTGTTTTCATGAACAGACTCACTGCACCTCTGTGTTCTGCGTGTTGTTTTCATTAAAATGATTGTGCACCATATATAAACTTCCTGCATTAGCAAGAGCTGCCGAGTTTGATTATAACTTGACTACTGTTATGCATATAATAATTCTAAAATATTTTAGATGATTGGTAAAAAAGTGATATTTAATTGCTTGCAATGACGAAGGAAAAAATATGTATATTTTATATTGTTTTATAGTATGTTCTCACTAATTTTTGGGTTTTTTGTAATTGATACAATTAAATAAAAACGATTTCAAAAAGTTTTTAATTTAATTTTCGGTTTTCGGCCAAGTGCATCCTACATTTTTGGTTAATTTTTACTTGTATCGTGATGCAATCATAATCATAAACCTAGTAACGTGCATCATACTGAATCGTGAACTGAGCATATCGTTACACCCCTATCAGTAAATAATATAAGTTATTTACAAAATTTAAAGGATGAAGTATATCTTTCTTCATTGAATAAATTGTAATTAATAGTTATATTGTTAAAGTCTTAAAACAGACAATTAATCACCTTAATGGCAATTATTTAATAGACAATTAATCGACAGCCAAATTTCATAATCGAGACAACCCTATACATGTGTTCATTGTGTGTGTCCAGGTTGTTTTGTAATTTTGTTGAGAATTGAGCGGATATCATTTATAGTATTTAATCAACAGCAGATTAATTGACTTTAATCTATTGATTTAAACTAACAACACAATCTCATGGCAGTTCATAACTATCTACAATGTAGCTAATAGTTATTCCTTTGTGGCTCCTGTTTTTGGGCAACATGTTGACCCTGGGACAATATTTAAATCAACCAATCAGATTTCAGAAATAAATTTACAGTTTATTTTAAATGTAATCTTCCAACCAGGATTAGGTGCTTCTAGACCTTGTTTTTCACTTATCATTTCTCTCTGATTTTAGGGGTAAGTTATGCTTGGGGTCGGGGTTTGGTGTGGGTTTAGGTTTCATTTATAAAAATTGTCCTTCGGTCAACAAAATATGTTGTCCTGAGGACATCAACCACTTGGGAAAATCAGGTTGACTGTTCATTTGTATCTCATTTGTTAATATGATCTGCTTTCACATAGGGAATGCTTATTGGTTTAAAAAAAAAAATGTTTATGTGTATTATTAAATCTGATTTGGAAAATAGTTACACATTTCCAAATGATTACAGTCAAGTGAAGTATTATTTAAATCTCTTATAATCTGTTTACAGTTCTTATTGTCCGCCTTCTGAAGTCCTCAACACATTCAGATCAAATCTGAGGAGGAAGTTTGAGTGTTTGTGTGAAGGAACATCAGGTGAGAGAAACCCAACACTGCTGACTGAGATCTACACAGATCTCTACATCACAGAGAGTGAAAGTGGAGAGATCAGTAATGAACATGAGGTGAGACAGATTGAGACACAATCCAGGAGAAGAGCAACAGAGGACACACCGATCAAATGCAACGATCTTTAAAGCTTTACCTGCACAAGACAAACCCATCAGACGTGTGCTGACAAAGGGAGTCGCTGGCATTGGAAAAACAGTCTCTGTGCAGAAGTTCATTCTGGACTGGGCTGAAGGGAAAGAGAATCAGGACGTCCACCTCATATTTCCACTTCCTTTCAGAGAGATCAATCTGATGAAGAACCAAACACTCAGTCTTCTAGATCTTCTTCATCTGTTCTTCCCAGAGACAAAAGAAATGGAAATCTCCAGCGGTGAATATAAAGTGTTGTTCATCTTTGATGGTTTGGACGAGTGTCGTGTGTCTCTGGACTTTCACCGCAGTGTGAGGTTGTGTGATGTCAGTGAATCCGCCTCAGTGGACGTGATCCTGACAAACCTCATGACGGGGAATCTGCTTCCTCTGCTCTCATCTGGATCACCTCCAGACCAGCAGCAGCTGATCTCATCCCCTCTGAGTGTGTCGATCGAGTCACAGAGGTACGAGGCTTCACTGACAAACAGAAGGAGGAATACTTCAGCAAGAGAATCAGTGATGAGAGTCTGAACCACAGAATCATCTCACACCTGAAGTCATCCAGGAGCCTCTACATCATGTGTCACATCCCAGTGTTCTGCTGGATTTCAGCCACTGTTCTAGAGAGAATGTTGAGTGAAGGAGAGATCCCCAAGACTCTCACTCAAATGTACACACACTTCCTGATCATTCAGACCAACATCACACATCAGAAGGACTATGAGAAGAAAGTGAAGAGTGATGGAGAGATGATCTTCAAACTGGCAAACTGGCTTTTGAGCAGCTTGTGAAAGGGAACCTGATCTTCTATGATGAGGACCTGAGAGAGTGTGGCATTGATGTAGCAGAAGCATCAGTGTACTCAGGGTTGTGCACTCAGATCTTCAGAGAGGAGTTTGGCTTGTATCAGGGGAAAGTTTACTGCTTTGTTCATCTGAGCGTTCAGGAACATCTCGCAGCTCTTTATGCTCACGTCCATCACAAACAACAGAGAAATGTGTTTAAAGGTCGGTTCTCTAAAATGTTGGACAAAGTGAAACATAATTTATCAAAACAGGTTTCTTTATCTGAGCTGCATCAGAGAGCTGTAGATGAAGCTTTACAGAGTCAGAATGGACATCTGGATCTTTTCCTGCGTTTTCTTCTGGGTCTCTCACTGGAGTCCAATCAGATTCTCTTACAGGATCTAATGACACACATGAGAAGATGCTCCTTCAAGAAAGAGAAAACTGTTAAGTACATTAAACAGAAGATCAGTGAGAATCTGTCTCCAGAGAAATCCATCAATCTGATTCACTGTCTGAATGAACTGGATGATGATTCACTGCTGCAGGAGATTCAACATTATGTGAAATCTGAATCAGTCGGAGGCTCCAAACTCTCCTCTTCACAGTGGTCAGCTTTAGTTTGTTGTTGCTGATGTCTGATCAGTATTTGGATGAACTTGATCTGAAGAAATTTATTGGAGATAAAAATAAAGCAGATGAAGTTCTTGTGAAACTGCAGCCTGTGATTAAAGAAGCAAGAAAACTGAAGTAAGTGATAGAACTGATGTTGTTAGTTTTATTTCTTGTAACCATCGCTCATTTTCTAGAAACCTGAGCCCGAAATCAAATAAAGCTTTCATATCAAACACACAGCCAGTAAATATATAGCCATACATTATTTTTACATTCGTCTAGTATTTTTTTATCCTGACACAGAGAGTATCGAGGGTCTCATTTGTCTGATATAGATGTCCAATACCATTTTTTTTTTTTGACAAGACATAGTTAATGGATAGTCAATTAAATGCGGAACAGGTATGTTTTGAGCTGAAAGTTGTGAAGGATGCTCCAGTTGGGGTGGAAAGTGATTTGGTCATAGAGCATAAAAACTTGAATGCGCGCAGCATTCATGTCATGTACGGACTGCGTGCCTTTTATCTTGCTCACATAGAAGTTTGTTAAATGTATACATTTGATTATTAAAAATAATGTGTAGATGTTTTTTTCATTAATAAATGCCTTTCTCAAATTCATACTTTAATAAAGTGCCACCCGCAATTACGCCTATGCAGGAGAGTACCGCAGTTATATGTGTATAATGTGGAATGATACCGTTCCATTGGCCAACCCAACTGTCCACCACGTTTCTCTGTCTCCTCAGCGCCATCACAAGCCCCTAGTGGCATCCCCTTAGCACTTGAGAGACCTCTCCAGCTGTCTTAAAGCCAAGAATCACTCTCCCAATTATTTAAGACATTTGATAACATCTCGCTCTCTCTGAAACCTGTACGATCGCTAGGGGAGTGTATCGAGCACAGAAATACTACGTAATATGCCAAACTCGTTTTTTGACAAGTTGACCATGTTAAGCATGAGAAGACAGCACGTTTAACATTGTGAAGAAGTCAGAGTGCATGAAACACCGTGGCAGCACCCCTTTAAGGCTAAACTGCCAAATCTCTAAAATCTCTAAATCACTGTGATGTTCTTCAACAAAAAATCCAAACTCTTCAGTGTTCTTCATCAGTCTGATGTTCATGAGCTTCAACATCAAACATCTGCGTTAACACACAACAATATTACACTTATTACACTCACATGTGTTTATATGAGGAAAGACACAATGAGAAAGAGATTTGTAAGTTTTCATTATTGTTTAACTTTCTCTTTTCATTTCATGTGTAGCAGCAATGTTTCTCATTTATCTCTTGACAGGTTGTGTAGTTGTGATATCACAGATGTAGGTTGTGTTACTCTGACTTCAGCTCTGAGATCAAACCCCTCACACCTGAGACATCTGGATCTGACTGATAATAATGTGAGAGATTCAGGAGTGAAGCTGATCTCTTCTGTACTGGAGAATCCTCACTGTAAACTGGAGACACTGTGGTAAGATTATATAAAACCTTCTCTTTCATCCTCTTTCAAAATGATTAATAAATATTACAAACTTTTCTTATCTCAGTCCTGATCTCTAGTCAGTGTTGTCATTTTAGAGACTTTGTTTCTAGATTAAGTGTCTTATTTTCAAAAAGCACCTAATGATAAATCTGCTTAGTTTGGATAAATCTTAAAGGCAGGGTGGGTGATCCTGTCCAGAAACAGTTTTTGTCATGTTGGTTGGAAATCTCTTTACATTCTTATAGCAATCAAGAAGTAAAGTGGTCAAATAATGTTTATAATTATATATCGTCAGTGAAAGGCGTAGGACCAAAAAACGTCCGCCCAATCAAAACGTTCTAACCGAACGCTGTGATTGGTCATGTGTACATTTTCAGCCAAAGTATTTTACATACCACTGCGCACCCTGTTCACGCAAACATCATATGTCATCAGCGCGCTCACGTACGCTGTGTCGATGTAGGGAGAATGGCGGACAATAAGCAACAATCAAACTTTCCTGCGGAACCGACAAGAAGTAAATATACAAAACGAAAGTCACGTGACGACAAACATCTGGATCATGAAAAGAGCAAAAACACACATTAACAACTTTTACACGATGGAGACAGCTCCAGCAGGCATATAGATACCATCGTTGCTCTCTTTCTTTTGGACAGGTGTGTACATGCTTCGAGAAGAATTTAATAGATTTAATTTGTTACTCGTTACGTGGATTCATGAAATACGTTCATGTGTTTGGAGGAGGCGTGGCTTTGGACGACGAATCGCATAGAGGGTGGGATTATAATTTCAGTGCTAGCAGGCTAAAGGTAGCACCTTTCCAAATCAACCACCCCACCTTTAAGCACAAGAGCAGGAGCACATTACTGTGTTCAGTGAGCGACAGGAAGAAGCAGCACATTCACATCAGACCGCACTGACACGTCAATGACATGTGCACATACACAACTGTGTTTCAACAGCTCATCACTTACTGTCCTTGTTTGAGCCTTTTTCATTTCAAACATTTATGACTGTCTGGACACATGAGCATGAACACAGCTCATCTATAAACACACACAGTTTATTACACATGTGATCAGTTCAGTCACTGCTGGTAACACTCACTATTTCACTATTACCAAAAAAATAAGTAAATAAGATCAGATTTATTGTGTATTTGACTATTATGTTTTAATAAAATACAGTATATGACAGTTCAGAGAGAAGAGAAGAGACGTCTGGGGGCCCTGTGCAAACCTTTGTCATAATTGTTCAAGTTAGATAAATGTAACTGTAAAATATCACAAATTAAAATAATAAAATAATTAACACACTTTAATTAATTGAAAAAACTGAAGGACAGACTGACAGTAAGAACAATTAAGTATATAAATGAAACTCGCATTTTGATTCACATTTACCTAAACTAACACATGACTCTGGAACCATCTAGCTTTTTAATAATCAAATATAGTGGTTTGAATTATAGTTGAGACTCACATCACATGAACACTGTACAGCTGGTTTTGTGCCTCTACGTCATTCCCTGTAAATGCTTTTGAAGGTAGAATATGAAATATTAATGTGTATGTGTATGTAACTTTGGATACGGTCCCTAAAGTCACGACTATCGAACGTCTACAGTCAAACCAACTTTATGCCAGTGGACAAATACTGAATTTGTAAATCTGTACGTTCATAATTTGGCAAAACTAAATAAGACTTTGAAATGGTACAAAAACACATGCCTTCTTGTTCTTTTGCTTCACGTTGTTGCCGTTTTTTCTGCTACAGACGGATAGCTTCGTTTTAAAGACATGGCCATATGTAAGACGCATCATCACTTTATGAGCATGTCATAATCTGCGCGCACTGCATGATGTCCGAGTATGTCACAATAATGAAATAAATTAAGTATTTAAAAGGAAATTCCCATCATATATTCCTGTAACTCTTGTAACAGAACACCATGGAGGCAGAAAGTTGAATCCGCTTGCCTCATGTTGCTCTCTTCTTCTTTTGTTAGCACACATGTAAAGCACAACTACCAAAGTGTGATTCATCTTGTGTTTGTCTTGTGTTGTTTATAATCTTGTGTTTGTTTATAATCTTGTGTTTGTTTATAATCTTGTGTTTGTTTATAATCTTGTGTTGTAGTCTATGATTCAGTAGGTGTCATCATCATACATGTGCTACTGAAGTTTATTAGATCCCCGTCACACAGTGTCATGATCTTATAAGAGGACTGAAATCACACCGTCTGTATCAGGCTTTAGGATTCAAGAGAAGGATGAAATGAAAAGACACGAGGATGAAGTTTGCATTAAGTCACATGACACTGATCCTCATTCTGTGTATAAAGTTCATTTAAATGATCAAATATCAAGTTTATCAAACACTATCAGACATTTTCTCACACAGGGATAAGATTAAACAAGAACTGGTCCTGAGTTAAATAAAGATATTTAAGAAGTTTTTACAAACATGCCTTACAAAAACAATGACGATGATATAGTTCTAGATATTTAACCCCCCAGAACCCTCTATCCATGAATCATATTCTACTGGACTGTATTACACTACTGTGAGAAAGTTGATTTATGCTGTCGATACTTTAAGTTCATCCAGAGGAAGTCTTACAGTTTTTAGAAAAAAAGAATCTTTACTTTTATTTCTTATTATTAAATGCGACTCTCACCGTAAACATCTGTGTGTATGAAGTGAGAGACTGTGTGTGTGTTTGTTCTCTACAGGTTGAGCTGGTGTAAGATCACAGATGACGGTTGTGTTGCTCTGACTTCAGCTCTGAGATCAAACCCCTCACACCTGAGACATCTGGATCTGTCTCATAATAATGTAGGAGATTCAGGACTGAAGCAGATCTGTGATGTACTGGAGAATCCTCTCTGTACACTGGAGACACTGAAGTAAGATCATCTCTCTGATAGTCACACATGTACTGATTCTTACAGCAGCAGAAACATCAAGTGTTTTTATAACAAAGCAGAATTTATGGGATATAAAAGGTAATAAGTGATCTGATCACATGTGACAATCTGACTGGTTTGTGTCTGAACAGGTTTTCTCTTCTTTTCATTATTAAAAACATTGTGTCAGGTCCTCTTGTGTGTTTCAATGTGTATTTAATGATGACACACCTGAGGAACATTTGTCAAACCTGACAGTCACACTCGGTCACGCAGCAAAATAACATCTAAATAAAGTGTCTCGTCATTCTTGATCATGAACTCTGGAGCAGTTGACTTGTGATAAAAACACAATCTGACCCGACAGACCAACAAAACAGACTGAATGAGAGAGTTTGTGTTGATCTCTAAAGCTTCTGACCGCAACTTAACATTCAAGCCCATCTGTTATTGTACATTAATGTGACAGTCAGAAGTGCTTCATACAACACATATGTTCTAAAAAATCATCTGAACAAGAAATTCTGCCACTTTTATTCTTACCAAATGAAAATGTAAATCTTATGGATGTCATTTTTTAACACATTATTATTATGTAAAAATAATGACTATATAAAATAATGTCATTATTGCTGAAGTGAGACACTGAAGTGTGTGTTATTGTTCTCTACAGGTTGAGGAGGTGTAAGATCACAGATGAAGGTTGTGTTGCTCTGACTTCAGCTCTGAGATCAAACCCCTCACACCTGAGACATCTGGATCTGTCTCATAATAATGTAGGAGATTCAGGAGTGAAGCAGATCTGTGATGTACTGGAGAATCCTCACTGTAAACTGAAGACACTGAAGTAAGATCATCTCACTGATCACACAACATTCATTCATGTTTATCAGTGTGTACTTTTAAAACATAAATAAATCAAACTGTAAACAGTCCATTAAATTCAGTTATTTGGCTCGACATCAAGTGATCACTCAGTGCTTGAAGTTCATGTGTTGGAAGCAGAAAAAACAGGCCGCGAAAATATCTGAGTGACTTTGACAAGGGCCAGATAGAGATGATAGAGATGATAGAGATGATAGAGATGATAGAGATGTTAGAGATGATAGATGATAGAGATGTTAGAGATGTTAGAGATGATAGAGATGATAGAGATGATAGAGATGATAGAGACTGGCTCAGCTCGTGTTTAAAACACTTTGACCCGTCAGTGTTCCTCATTCCTTGTGAATGGACATCAGGGTCAGAGGTGCCCAAGACTTACTGATGAACATGTGGAGTGAAGCCGAGCTTGTCTGATCAGATCAGATGTGAAGAGCGTCTGCAGTTTAAAGTGATGAAAATCTCAATCACATTTCTTTAATATCAGGTGGATGATGGGTTGGTCGGAGGCAGTGTTTATGTTCTGGATAATGTTCTCGTTTGAGATAATATCCTCATTCTTGTTTCAACGATGTGTGAATTCATATTATCGAGTATGTCACTTACTTTCAAGCACCAATAAAACAGCGTTCATGAATACTGAAGTCAAGTACTGCGCGTGCACATTCAGAGCGAGATGTGTTGACCACTAGAGAAAGAGTGAGATTAAAGGAGCAGTTCACCTTCAACATGAAGATTGTCATCATTCACTCAGACTCTTGTCATTTCAAACCTGTTTGACTTTCTTTCTTCCGCAGAACACAAAAGAAGATATTTTGAAGAATGTTGTTAACTGCCCCCCATTAACTGCCATTGGTTACTATAGAAGTGAATGGGGAGCTGTGCTGTTGTATAATCAACACTTTTCTAAATATCTTCATTTGTTTTCTGCAGAAGTAAGAAAGTCAGACAGGTTTAAAATGACATGAGGTCAGTAAATGATGACAGAATCTGATGAGAGAATCTTTATAAATCTGTTGTTTCCATTAATGATGTCAACAATCAAACTCATAGTAACAGAGCCAGTACAACATAAGACTATTGAAATCTCTGAAGAAATGTTTCATATCTCCTGCTTATCGTTATCAGCAAAATTCCAGAATATATCTAGAGATCTTTTTTGACAATATCACTAGGGATGGGTATCGTTAAGATTTTAACGGTACTACTACTCTTATCGATACTGCTTATCGGTCCGGTACTTTAACGGTTTTCCTATCGGTGCTTTTGGATATATTTTTTATATAAAAAATAAGACCAAAAATAAAGAATTTATGAATAGAATAACACTGTTTTATTTTCTGCAATGTAAAATCAAACCAGCAGTATTAAAAGAAGTGTGTTGGTTCCTCATAGCTACCTGCAACGATTTTTTTTATATTTAAATGTGTATTTTAATGGACAGATTTTTATGTTTGTCCTATGTATGCAAGTAAAGCCACAAATTATTAAGCTCTCAGTGTTATCAAATAGGCCTATTGTTTGGGCTGATTTATTTATCATTACGTAAACGAGTTGAAAATGTAATGTCACATCATTTAATCCAATTGAAATTAGACCCTCGCGAATAGATATAGGTTGCGCGCATGTCTCATCTGTTTTGGAAGACGCGCGCATGGAGACTTGCGAGCATGACTCTGCTCGAGAGAGACAAGCAGTGCGTGTTTGTGATGTTAAAACAGCTCATCCGTTTAGTTTTGGGGACGCGCTGTTTTGGTACCGCGAAACTGAGACGGACAAGAGTTTCAAAAGCAATCAAACACAGGCTGCGCGCGCTCGTGAAATTTAAACAGCTCATCTGTTTAATTTGAGCGGCGCCATGTTTGGATAGACGCGCTGCGGGGAGCTGTCTGCGCGGGTCGCGTGTTTCTCCAGTACCGAAAGCAGAACTGATAAGGGCGGAGCTTATCGATGCTCCGGTCTTTCATAATTTAGCCCCGAGTATCTTTTAGTACCGGGTTTCGGTACCCATCCCTAAATATCACACCCCCCTAATGTTTATTTAATAATGTCATTATTGCTGAAGTGAGACACTGAAGTGTGTGTTATTGTTCTCTACAGGTTGAGTCAGTGTAAGATCACAGATGAAGGTTGTGTTGCTCTGACTTCAGCTCTGAGATCAAACCCCTCACACCTGAGACATCTGGATCTGTCTGATAATAATGTAGGAGCTTCAGGAGTGAAGCAGATCTGTGATGTACTGGAGAATCCTCTCTGTAAACTGGAGACACTGAGGTAAGATCATCTCTCTGATAGTCACACATGTACTGATTCTTACAGCAGCAGAAACATCAAGTGTTTTTATAACAAAGCAGAATTTATGGGCCATAAAAGGTAATAAATGATCTGATCACATGTGACAATCTGACTGGTTTGTGTCTGAACAGGTTTTTCTCTTCTTTTTATTATTAAAAACATTGTGTCAGGTCCTCTTGTGTGTTTCAATGTGTATTTAATGATGACACACCTGAGGAACATTTGTCAAACCTGACAGTCACACTCGGTCACGCAGCAAAATAACATCTAAAGTGTCTCGTCATTCTTGATCATGAACTCTGGAGCAGTTGACTTGTGATAAAAACACAATCTGACCCGACAGACCAACAAAACAGACTGAATGAGAGAGTTTGTGTTGATCTTTAAAGCTTCTGACCGCAACTTAACATTCAAGCCCATCTGTTATTGTGCATTAATGTGACAGTCAGAAGTGCTTCATACAACACATATGTTCTAAAAAATCATCTGAACAAGAAATTCTGCCACTTTTATTCTCACCAAATGAAAATGTAAAGCCTAGTGATGTCATTTTATAAACATTATTAAATAAAAATAATGACTATATAAAATAATGTAATTATTGCTGAAGTGAGACACTGAAGTGTGTGTTATTGTTCTCTACAGGTTGAGTCAGTGTAAGATCACAGATGAAGGTTGTGTTGCTCTGACTTCAGCTCTGAGATCAAACCCCTCACACCTGAGACATCTGGATCTGTCTCATAATAATGTAGGAGATTCAGGAGTGAAGCAGATCTGTGATGTACTGGAGAATCCTCTCTGTAAACTGGAGACACTGGAGTAAGATCATCTCTCTGATAGTCACACACACTCATCACACAACATTCATTATGTTATCAGTTTGTACTTTTAAAA
>VCII01000963.1:0-24218 GCA_006030095.1 Triplophysa siluroides | reverse complement strand
GATGCCAGAAACATGAGCTTAGCACAGAAAACTGCATTTTGTGTCATTACATGTCAGAGGAGAATGAATGCGAGCTTTTTGCAAGGGAACGGAGCTGGTTCGTGCAAATGATTTTTCAGCTCTCAGAGATGCCAGAAACATGAGCTTTGCACAGAAAACTGCATTTTGTGTCACAACAAGTCAAAGGAGAATGAATAAAAGCGTTTTGCAAGGGAACGGAGCTGGTTCGTGCAAATGACTTTTTCAGCACTCAGAGATGCCAGAAACATGAGCTTTGCACAGAAAACTGCATTTTGTGTCACTACATGTCAGAGGAGAATGAATGAGAGCTTTTTGCAAGGGAACGGAGCTGGTTCGTGCAAATGACTATTTCAGCTCTCAGAGATGCCAGAAACATGAGCTTTGCACTGAAAACTGCATTTTGTGTCACAACAAGTCAAAGGAGAATGAATAAAAGCGTTTTGCAAGGGAACGGAGCTGGTTCGTGCAAATGACTTTTTCAGCTCTCAGAGATGCCAGAAACATGAGCTTTGCACAAACTGCATTTTGTGTCACTTCATGTCAGAGGAGAATGAATGAGAGCTTTTTGCAAGGGAACGGAGCTGGTTCGTGCAAATGAATTTTCAGCTCTCAGAGATGCCAGAAACATGAGCTTTGCACTTACAACTGCATTTTGTGTCACTTCATGTCAGAGGAGAATGAATGAGAGCTTTTTGCAAGGGAACGGAGCTGGTTCGTGCAAATGACTTTTTCAGCACTCAGAGATGCCAGAAACATGAGCTTTGCACAAAAACTGCATTTTGTGTCACTACATGTCAGAGGAGGAGAATGAAGAGCTTTTTGCAAGGGAACGGAGCTGGTTCGTGCAAATGACTTTTCAGCTCTCAGAGATGCCAGAAACATGAGCTTTGCACTGAAAACTGCATTTTGTGTCACTCAAGTCAGAGGAGAATGAATAAGCTTTTTGCAAGGAACGGAGCTGGTTCGTGCAAATGACTATTTCAGCTCTCAGAGATGCCAGAAACATGAGCTTTGCAAAAACTGCATTTTGTGTCATTCATGTCAGAGGAGAATGAATGAGAGCTTTTTGCAAGGGAACGGAGCTGGTTCGTGCAAATGACTATTTCAGCTCTCAGAGATGCCAGAAACATGAGCTTTGCACTGAAAACTGCATTTTGTGTCACAACAAGTCAAAGGAGAATGAATAAAAGCTTTTTGCAAGGGAACGGAGCTGGTTCGTGCAAATTATTTTTTCAGCTCTCAGAG
Source organism: Triplophysa siluroides (assembly GCA_006030095.1). NCBI lineage: Eukaryota > Metazoa > Chordata > Actinopteri > Cypriniformes > Nemacheilidae > Triplophysa > Triplophysa siluroides. The sequence goes on along the minus strand of VCII01000963.1, from coordinate 22,952 downwards.
ATGCCAGAAACATGAGCTTTGCAAACTGCTTTTTGTGTCACTTCATGTCAGAGGAGAATGAATGAGAGCTTTTTGCAAGGAACGGAGCTGGTTCGTGCAAATGACTTTCAGCACTCAGAGATGCCAGAAACATGAGCTTGCAAAAACTGCATTTTGTGTCACTACATGTCAGAGGAGAATGAATGAAGCTTTTGCAAGGGAACGGAGCTGGTTCGTGCAAATGACTTTTCAGCTCTCAGAGATGCCAGAAACATGAGCTTTGCACTGAAACTGCATTTTGTAGTCAAGGAGAATGAAATTTTGCAAGGGAACGAGCTGGTTCGTGCAAATGACTTTTCAGCACTCAGAGATGCCAGAACATGAGCTTTGCACAAAACTGCATTTTGTGTCACTACATGTCAAAGGAGAATGAATGAGAGCTTTTTGCAAGGGAACGGAGCTGGTTCGTGCAAATGACTTTTTCAGCTCTCAGAGATGCCAGAAACATGAGCTTTGCACTGAAAACTGCATTTTGTGTCACATGTCAAGGAGAATGAATGAGAGCTTTTTGCAAGGGAACGGAGCTGGTTCGTGCAAATGACTTTTCAGCTCTCAGAGATGCCAGAAACATGAGCTTTGCACTGACAACTGCATTTTGTGTCACTTCATGTCAGAGGAGAATGAATGAGAGCTTTTTGCAAGGGAACGGAGCTGGTTCGTGCAAATAATTTTTCAGCTCTCAGAGATGCCAGAAACATGAGCTTTGCACAGAAACTGCATTTTGTGTCACTACATGTCAGAGGAGATGAATGAGAGCTTTTTGCAAGGGAACGGAGCTGGTTCGTGCAAATCATTTTTCAGCTCTCAGAGATGCCAGAAACATGAGCTTTGCACTGAAAACTGCATTTTGTGTCACAACAAGTCAAAGGAGAATGAATAAAAGCGTTTTGCAAGGGAACGGAGCTGGTTCGTGCAAATGACTTTTCAGCACTCAGAGATGCCAGAAACATGAGCTTTGCACTGAAACTGCATTTTGTGTCACTACATGTCAGAGGAGAATGAATGGCTTTTTGAACGGAGCTGGTTCGTGCAAATGACTATTTCAGCTCTCAGAGATGCCAGAAACATGAGCTTTGCACTGAAAACTGCATTTTGTGTCACATCAGAGGAGAATGAATAAAAGCGTTTTGCAAGGGAACGGAGCTGGTTCGTGCAAATGACTTTTTCAGCACTCAGAGATGCCAGAAACATGAGCTTTGCACAGAAAACTGCATTTTGTGTCACTACATGTCAGAGGAGAATGAATGAGAGCTTTTTGCAAGGGAACGGAGCTGGTTCGTGCAAATGACTTTTCAGCTCTCAGAGATGCCAGAAACATGAGCATTGCACTGAAAACTGCATTTTGTGTCACAACAAGTCAAAGGAGAATGAATGAAGCGTTTTGCAAGGGAACGGAGGCCTTTTCAGCACTCAGATGTTTCAACTGCATTTTGTGTTATGTCAGAGGAGAATGATGAGCTTTTTGCAAGGGAACGGAGCTGGTTCGTGCAAATGACTATTTCAGCTCTCAGAGATGCCAGAAACATGAGCTTTGCACTGACAACTGCATTTTGTGTCACAACAAGTCAAAGGAGAATGAATAAAAGCTTTTTGCAAGGGAACGGAGCTGGTTCGTGCAAATGAATATTTCAGCTCTCAGAGATGCCAGAAACATGAGCATTGCACTGAAAACTACATTTTTGTCACACACAGTCAAAGGAGAATGAATAAAGCGTTTTGCAAGGGAACGGAGCTGGTTCGTGCAAATGACTATTTCAGCACTCAGAGATGCCAGAAACATGAGCTTGCACTGAAACTGCATTTTGTGTCACTTACATGTCAGAGGAGAATGAATGGGAGCTTTTTGCAAGGGAACGGAGCTGGTTCGTGCAAATCATTTTTCAGCTCTCAGAGATGCCAGAAACATGAGCTTAGCACAGAAAACTGCATTTTGTGTCACAACAAGTCAAAGGAGAATGAATAAAAGCGTTTTGCAAGGAAACGGAGCTGGTTCGTGCAAATGACTTTTTCAGCACTCAGAGATGCCAGAAACATGAGCTTAGCACAGAAAACTGCATTTTGTGTCACTACATGTCAGAGGAGAATGAATGCGAGCTTTTTGCAAGGGAACGGAGCTGGTTCGTGCAAATGACTATTTCAGCTCTCAGAGATGCCAGAAACATGAGCATTGCACTGAAAACTGCATTTTGTGTCACAACAAGTCAAATGAGAATGAATAAAAGCGTTTTGCAAGGGAACGGAGCTGGTTCGTGCAAATCATTTTTCAGCTCTCAGAGATGCCAGAAACATGAGCTTTGCACTTACAACTGCATTTTGTGTCACTTCATGTCAGAGGAGAATGAATGAGAGCTTTTTGCAAGGGAACGGAGCTGGTTCGTGCAAATGACTATTTCAGCACTCAGAGATGCCAGAAACATGAGCTTAGCACAAAGAACTGCATTTTGTGTCACTACATGTCAGAGGAGAATGAATGAGAGCTTTTTGCAAGGGAACGGAGCTGGTTCGTGCAAATGATTTTCAGCTCTCAGAGATGCCAGAAACATGAGCTTTGCACTGAAAACTGCATTTTGTGTCACTTCATGTCAGAGGAGAATGAATGAGAGCTTTTTGCAAGGGAACGGAGCTGGTTCGTGCAAATGACTATTTCAGCACTCAGAGATGCCAGAAACATGAGCTTGCACAACTGCATTTTTGTGTCACTACATGTCTGAGAGCTTTTTGCAAGGGAACGGAGCTGGTTCGTGCAAATGATCTCAGAGATGCCAGAAACATGAGCATTGAACTGAAAACTTTTGTGGTCCAGCGTTTTGCAAGGGAACGGAGCTGGTTTGCAAAATTTCACTCAGAGATGCCAGAAACATGAGCTTTGCATCTGGTGCTAAATTTTCACAGAGATAAACATGTGCACAACTGTCACAGTCAAAGGAGAATGAATAAGCGTTTTGCAAGGGAACGGAGCTTTCAAATGACTATTTCAGCTCTCATCTTGCAAAACTGCATTTTGTGTCACATGTCAGAGGAGAATGAAAGCTTTTTGCAAGGGAACGGAGCTGGTTCGTGCAAATGACTTTTTCAGCTCTCAGAGATGCCAGAAACATGAGCTTTGCACAGAAAACTGCATTTTGTGTCACTACATGTCAGAGGAGAATGAATGAGAGCTTTTTGCAAGGGAACGGAGCTGGTTCGTGCAAATGAATTTTCAGCTCTCAGAGATGCCAGAAACATGAGCTTTGCACTGAAAACTGCATTTTGTGTCACAACAAGTCAAAGGAGAATGAATAAAAGCGTTTTGCAAGGGAACGGAGCTGGTTCGTGCAAATGACTTTTCAGCACTCAGAGATGCCAGAAACATGAGCTTGCACAGAAAACTGCATTTTGTGTCACTACATGTCAGAGGAGAATGAATGAGAGCTTTTTGCAAGGGAACGGAGCTGGTTCGTGCAAATGACTTTTCAGCTCTCAGAGATGCCAGAAACATGAGCTTTGCACTGAAACTGCATTTTGTGTCACCATGTCAAGGAGAATGAATTTTTGCAAGGAACGGAGCTGGTTCGTGCAAATCATTTTTCAGCTCTCAGAGATGCCAGAAACATGAGCTTAGCACAGAAAACTGCATTTTGTGTCACAACAAGTCAAAGGAGAATGAATGAAGCTTTTTGCAAGGGAACGGAGCTGGTTCGTGCAAATGACTTTTCAGCACTCAGAGATGCCAGAAACATGAGCTTGCACAGAAACTGCATTTTGTGTCACTACATGTCAGAGGAGAATGAATGAGAGCTTTTTGCAAGGGAACGGAGCTGGTTCGTGCAAATGTTTTCAGCTCTCAGAGATGCCAGAAACATGAGCTTTGCACTGAAAACTGCATTTTGTGTCACACAAGTCAAAGGAGAATGAATTTTTTGCAAGGGAACGGAGCTGGTTCGTGCAAATGACTATTTCAGCACTCAGAGATGCCAGAAACATGAGCTTTGCACAGAAAACTGCATTTTGTGTCATTACATGTCAGAGGAGAATGAATGAGAGCTTTTTGCAAGGGAACGGAGCTGGTTCGTGCAAATGACTATTTCAGCTCTCAGAGATGCCAGAAACATGAGCTTTGCACTGAAAACTGCATTTTGTGTCACTTCATGAGAGAATGAATGAGAGCTTTTTGCAAGGGAACGGAGCTGGTTCGTGCAAATGACTTTTCAGCTCTCAGAGATGCCAGAAACATGAGCTTTGCACTGAAAACTGCATTTTGTGTCACACAGTCAAGGAGAATGAATAAAGCTTTTTGCAAGGGAACGGAGCTGGTTCGTGCAAATGACTTTTTCAGCACTCAGAGATGCCAGAAACATGAGCTTGCACAAAACTGCATTTTGTGTCACTACATGTCAGAGGAGAATGAATGAGAGCTTTTGCAAGGGAACGGAGCTGGTTCGTGCAAATGACTTTTTCAGCTCTCAGAGATGCCAGAAACATGAGCTTTGCACTGAAAACTGCATTTTGTGTCACAACAAGTAGGAGAATGAATAAAGCTTTTTGCAAGGGAACGGAGCTGGTTCGTGCAAATGACTTTTCAGCACTCAGAGATGCCAGAAACATGAGCTTGCACAGAAAACTGCATTTTGTGTCACTACATGTCAGGAGAATGAATGAGAGCTTTTTGCAAGGGAACGGAGCTGGTTCGTGCAAATGACTTTTCAGCTCTCAGAGATGCCAGAACATGAGCTTTGCACTGAAACTGCATTTTGTGTCACAACAGTCAAGGAGAATGAATGAAAGCGTTTTGCAAGGGAACGGAGCTGGTTCGTGCAAATGACTATTTCAGCTCTCAGAGATGCCAGAAACATGAGCTTTGCACTGAAAACTGCATTTTGTGTCACAACAAGTCAAAGGAGAATGAAAAAAGCGTTTTGCAAGGGAACGGAGCTGGTTCGTGCAAATGACTTTTCAGCACTCAGAGATGCCAGAAACATGAGCTTAGCACAGAAAACTGCATTTTGTGTCATTACATGTCAGAGGAGAATGAATGAGAGCTTTTTGCAAGGGAACGGAGCTGGTTCGTGCAAATTTTTTCAGCTCTCAGAGATGCCAGAAACATGAGCTTGCACAAACTGCATTTTGTGGTCAAAGGAGAATGAAGCTTTTGCAAGGAACGGAGCTGGTTCGTGCAAATGATTTCAGCACTCAGAGATGCCAGAAACATGAGCTTAGCACAGAAACTGCATTTTGTGTCACTACATGTCAGAGGAGAATGAATGAGAGCTTTTTGCAAGGGAACGGAGCTGGTTCGTGCAAATGACTATTTCAGCTCTCAGAGATGCCAGAAACATGAGCATTGCACTGAAAACTGCATTTTGTGTCACAACAAGTCAAGGAGAATGAAAAGCTTTTTGCAAGGGAACGGAGCTGGTTCGTGCAAATCATTTTTCAGCTCTCAGAGATGCCAGAAACATGAGCTTTGCACATACAACTGCATTTTGTGTCACTTCATGTCAGGAGAATGAATGAGAGCTTTTTGCAAGGGAACGGAGCTGGTTCGTGCAAATGACTTTCAGCTCTCAGAGAAACATGAGCTTTGCACAAACTGCTGTCAATGAAAGAGCTTTTTGCAACGGAGCTGGTTCGTGCAAATGACTATTTCAGCACTCAGAGATGCCAGAAACATGAGCTTAGCACAAAAACTGCATTTTGTGTCACTACATGTCAGAGGAGATTGAATGAGAGCTTTTTGCAAGGGAACGGAGCTGGTTCGTGCAAATGAATATTTCAGCTCTCAGAGATGCCAGAAACATGAGCATTGCACTGAAAACTGCATTTTGTGTCACAACAAGTCAAAGAGAATGAATAAAAGCGTTTTGCAAGGGAACGGAGCTGGTTCGTGCAAATGACTATTTCAGCACTCAGAGATGCCAGAAACATGAGCTTAGCACATAAACTGCATTTTGTGTCATTACATGTCAGAGGAGAATGAATGCGAGCTTTTTGCAAGGGAACGGAGCTGGTTCGTGCAAATGACTATTTCAGCTCTCAGAGATGCCAGAAACATGAGCATTGCACTGAAAACTGCATTTTGTGTCACAACAAGTCAAGGAGAATGAATAAAAGCGTTTTGCAAGGGAACGGAGCTGGTTCGTGCAAATCATTTTTCAGCTCTCAGAGATGCCAGAAACATGAGCTTTGCACTTACAACTGCATTTTGTGTCACTTCATGTCAGAGGAGAATGAATGAGAGCTTTTTGCAAGGGAACGGAGCTGGTTCGTGCAAATGACTATTTCAGCACTCAGAGATGCCAGAAACATGAGCTTTTGCACAACTGCATTTTGTGTCACTACATGTCAGAGGAGAATGAATGAGAGCTTTTTGCAAGGGAACGGAGCTGGTTCGTGCTCATCAGAGATGCCAGAAACATGAATTGCACTGAAAACTTTGTGTCACAACAAGTCAAAGGAGAATGAATAAAAGCGTTTTGCAAGGGAACGGAGCTGGTTCGTGCAAATGACTATTTCAGCACTCAGAGATGCCAGAAACATGAGCTTAGCACAGAAACTGCATTTTGTACATGTCGAATGAGAGCTTTTTGCAAGGGAACGGAGCTGGTTCGTGCAAATGATTTTCAGCTCTCAGAGATGCCAAAACATGAGCACACTGAAAACTGCATTTTGTGTCACAACAAGTCAAAGGAGAATGAAAAGCGTTTTGCAAGGAACGGAGCTGGTTCGTGCAAATGACTATTTCAGCACTCAGAGATGCCAGAAACATGAGCTTTGCACTGAAAACTGCATTTTGTGTCACTTCATGTCAGAGGAGAATGAATGAGAGCTTTTTGCAAGGGAACGGAGCTGGTTCGTGCAAATGACTATTTCAGCTCTCAGAGATGCCAGAAACATGAGCTTTGCACTGAAAACTGCATTTTGTGTCACAACAAGTCAAAGGAGAATGAATAAAAGCGTTTTGCAAGGGAACGGAGCTGGTTCGTGCAAATGATTTTTCAGCTCTCAGAGATGCCAGAAACATGAGCTTTGCACAAACTGCATTTTGTGTCACTCATGTCAGAGGAGAATGAATGAGAGCTTTTTGCAAGGAACGGAGCTGGTTCGTGCAAATGACTATTTCAGCTCTCAGAGATGCCAGAAACATGAGCTTTGCACTGAAAACTGCATTTTGTGTCACAACAAGTCAAAGGAGAATGAATAAAGCGTTTTGCAAGGGAACGGAGCTGGTTCGTGCAAATGACTATTTCAGCACTCAGAGATGCCAGAAACATGAGCTTTTTCACTGAAAACTGCATTTTGTGTCACTTCATGTCAGAGGAGAATGAATGAGAGCTTTTTGCAAGGGAACGGAGCTGGTTCGTGCAAATGACTATTTCAGCTCTCAGAGATGCCAGAAACATGAGCTTTGCACAAAACTGCATTTGTGTCACAACAAAAGGAGAATGAGCTTTTTGCAAGGGAACGGAGCTGGTTCGTGCAAATGATTTCAGCACTCAGAGATGCCAGAAACATGAGCTTGCACAGAAAACTGCATTTTGTGTCACTACATGTCAGAGGAGAATGATGGAGCTTTTGCAAGGGAACGGAGCTGGTTCGTGCAAATGACTATTTCAGCTCTCAGAGATGCCAGAAACATGAGCTTTGCACTGAAAACTGCATTTTGTGTCACAACAAGTCAAAGGAGAATGAAAAGCTTTTTGCAAGGGAACGGAGCTGGTTCGTGCAAATGTTTTCAGCACTCAGATGCCAGAAACATGAGCTTGCACAGAAAACTGCATTTTGTGTCACTACATGTCAGAGGAGAATGAATGAGAGCTTTTTGCAAGGGAACGGAGCTGGTTCGTGCAAATGACTATTTCAGCTCTCAGAGATGCCAGAAACATGAGCTTTGCACTGAAACTGCATTTTGTGTCACAACATGTCAGAGGAGATGAATAAAGCTTTTTGCAAGGGAACGGAGCTGGTTCGTGCAAATGACTTTTCAGCTCTCAGAGATGCCAGAAACATGAGCTTTGCACTGAAAACTGCATTTTGTGTCACAACAAGTCAAGGAGAATGAATAAAAGCGTTTTGCAAGGGAACGGAGCTGGTTCGTGCAAATGACTTTTCAGCACTCAGAGATGCCAGAAACATGAGCTTTGCACAGAAAACTGCATTTTGTGTCACACATGTCAGAGGAGAATGAATGAGAGCTTTTTGCAAGGGAACGGAGCTGGTTCGTGCAAATTTTTCAGCTCTCAGAGATGCCAGAAACATGAGCTTGCACTGAAAACTGCATTTTGTGTCACAACAAGTCAAGGAGAATGAATAAAAGCGTTTTGCAAGGAAACGGAGCTGGTTCGTGCAAATGACTTTTTCAGCACTCAGATATGCCAGAAACATGAGCTTGCACAGAAAACTGCATTTTGTGTCACTACATGTCAGAGGAGAATGAATGAGAGCTTTTTGCAAGGGAACGGAGCTGGTTCGTGCAAATGACTATTTCAGCTCTCAGAGATGCCAGAAACATGAGCTTGCACTGAAAACTGCATTTTGTGTCACAACAGTCAAGGAGAATGAAAAAGCGTTTTGCAAGGGAACGGAGCTGGTTCGTGCAAATTTTTTCAGCTCTCAGAGATGCCAGAAACATGAGCTTTGCACAAACTGCATTTTGTGTCACTTCATGTCAGAGAGAATGAATGAGAGCTTTTTGCAAGGGAACGGAGCTGGTTCGTGCAAATGACTATTTCAGCTCTCAGAGATGCCAGAAACATGAGCTTTGCACAAAAACTGCATTTTGTGTCACTTGTCAGAGAGAATGAATGAGAGCTTTTTGCAAGGGAACGGAGCTGGTTCGTGCAAATGACTAGTTCAGCTCTCAGAGATGCCAGAAACATGAGCTTTGCACTGAAAACTGCATTTTGTGTCACTTCATGTCAGAGGAGAATGAATGAAGCTTTTTGCAAGGGAACGGAGCTGGTTCGTGCAAATGACTTTTCAGCACTCAGAGATGCCAGAAACATGAGCTTTGCACAAACTGCATTTTGTGTCACTACATGTCAGAGGAGAATGAATGAGAGCTTTTTGCAAGGGAACGGAGCTGGTTCGTGCAAATGACTATTTCAGCTCTCAGAGATGCCAGAAACATGAGCTTTGCACTGAAAACTGCATTTTGTGTCACAACAGTCAAAGGAGAATGAATAAAAGCTTTTTGCAAGGGAACGGAGCTGGTTCGTGCAAATGACTTTTCAGCACTCAGAGATGCCAGAAACATGAGCTTGCACAGAAAACTGCATTTTGTGTCAACATGTCAGAGGAGAATGAATGAGAGCTTTTTGCAAGGGAACGGAGCTGGTTTGCAAATGACTATTTCAGCTCTCAGAGATGCCAGAAACATGAGCAGAAAACTGCATTTTGTGTCACGTCAGAGGAGAATGAATAGCTTTTTGCAAGGGAACGGAGCTGGTTCGTGCAAATGACTTTTCAGCTCTCAGAGATGCCAGAAACATGATTGCACTGAAAACTGCATTTTGTGTCACTTCATGTCAGAGGAGAGAATGAATGAGAGCTTTTTGCAAGGGAACGGAGCTGGTTCGTGCAAATCATTTTTCAGCTCTCAGAGATGCCAGAAACATGAGCTTTGCACAAAACTGCATTTTGTGTCACTACATGTCAGAGGAGAATGAATGAGAGCTTTTTGCAAGGGAACGGAGCTGGTTCGTGCAAATGTTCAGCTCTCAGAGATGCCAGAAACATGAGCTTTGCACTGAAAACTGCATTTTGTGTCACAACAGTCAAAGGAGAATGAATGAAAGCTTTTGCAAGGGAACGGAGCTGGTTCGTGCAAATGACTTTTCAGCACTCAGAGATGCCAAACATGAGCTTGCACAGAAAACTGCATTTTGTGTCACTACATGTCAGAGGAGAATGAATGAGAGCTTTTTGCAAGGGAACGGAGCTGGTTCGTGCAAATGACTATTTCAGCTCTCAGAGATGCCAGAAACATGAGCTTTGCACTGAAAACTGCATTTTGTGTCACAACAAGTCAAAGGAGAATGAATAAAAGCTTTTGCAAGGGAACGGAGCTGGTTCGTGCAAATGATTTTCAGCTCTCAGAGATGCCAGAAACATGAGCTTTGCACAGAAACTGCATTTTGTGTCACTACATGTCAGAGGAGAATGAATGAGAGCTTTTTGCAAGGGAACGGAGCTGGTTCGTGCAAATGACTTTTCAGCACTCAGAGATGCCAGAAACATGAGCTTTGCACAGAAAACTGCATTTTGTGTCACTACATGTCAGAGGAGAATGAATGAGAGCTTTTTGCAAGGGAACGGAGCTGGTTCGTGCAAATGACTATTTCAGCTCTCAGAGATGCCAGAAACATGAGCTTTGCACTGAAACTGCATTTTGTGTCACAACAAGTCAAAGGAGAATGAATGAAAGCGTTTTGCAAGGGAACGGAGCTGGTTCGTGCAAATGACTTTTCAGCACTCAGAGATGCCAGAAACATGAGCTTGCACAGAAAACTGCATTTTGTGTCAACATGTCAGAGGAGAATGAATGAGAGCTTTTTGCAAGGGAACGGAGCTGGTTCGTGCAAATGACTTTTCAGCTCTCAGAGATGCCAGAAACATGAGCTTTGCACTGAAAACTGCATTTGTGCATGTCAGAGGAGAATGAATGAGAGCTTTTTGCAAGGGAACGGAGCTGGTTCGTGCAAATGACTATTTCAGCTCTCAGAGATGCCAGAAACATGAGCTTTGCACTGAAAACTGCATTTTGTGTCACAACAAGTCAAGGAGAATGAATAGCTTTTGCAAGGGAACGGAGCTGGTTCGTGCAAATTTTTCAGCACTCAGAGATGCCAGAAACATGAGCTTACTGCATTTTGTGGTGAATTTTTTGCAAGGGAAGGTTCGTGCAAATGACTTTCAGCTCTCAGAGATGCCAGAAACATGAGCTTTGCACTGAAAACTGCATTTTGTGTCACAACAGTCAAAGGAGAATGAATGAAGCTTTTGCAAGGGAACGGAGCTGGTTCGTGCAAATCTTTCAGCACTCAGAGATGCCAGAAACATGAGCTTGCACAGAAAACTGCATTTTGTGTCACTACATGTCAGAGGAGAATGAATGAGAGCTTTTTGCAAGGGAACGGAGCTGGTTCGTGCAAATGACTATTTCAGCTCTCAGAGATGCCAGAAACATGAGCTTTGCACTGAAAACTGCATTTTGTGTCATGTCAGAGGAGAATGAATGAAGCTTTTTGCAAGGGAACGGAGCTGGTTCGTGCAAATGAATTTTCAGCTCTCAGAGATGCCAGAACATGAGCTTTGCACTGAAACTGCATTTTGTGTCAAGGAGAATGAATGAGAGCTTTTTGCAAGGGAACGGAGCTGGTTCGTGCAAATGACTTTTCAGCACTCAGAGATGCCAGAAACATGAGCTTTGCAAAGAAAACTGCATTTTGTGTCACTACATGTCAGAGGAGAATGAATGAGAGCTTTTTGCAAGGGAACGGAGCTGGTTCGTGCAAATGATTTTTCAGCTCTCAGAGATGCCAGAAACATGAGCTTTGCACTGAAAACTGCATTTTGTGTCACAACAAGTCAAAGGAGAATGAATGAAAGCTTTTTGCAAGGGAACGGAGCTGGTTCGTGCAAATGACTTTTTCAGCACTCAGAGATGCCAGAAACATGAGCTTTGCACAGAAAACTGCATTTTGTGTCACTACATGTCAGAGGAGAATGAATGAGAGCTTTTTGCAAGGGAACGGAGCTGGTTCGTGCAAATGACTTTTCAGCTCTCAGAGATGCCAGAAACATGAGCTTTGCACTGAAAACTGCATTTTGTGTCACGTCAGAGGAGAATGAAAGAGTTTTGCAAGGGAACGGAGCTGGTTCGTGCAAATGATTTTTCAGCTCTCAGAGATGCCAGAAACATGAGCTTTGCACAAACTGCATTTTGTGTCACGGTCAGAGGAGAATGAATGAGAGCTTTTTGCAAGGGAACGGAGCTGGTTCGTGCAAATGATTTCAGCTCTCAGAGATGCCAGAAACATGAGCTTTGCACAACTGCATTTTGTGTCACTTCATGTCAGAGGAGAATGAATGAGAGCTTTTTGCAAGGGAACGGAGCTGGTTCGTGCAAATGACTTTTCAGCTCTCAGAGATGCCAGAAACATGAGCTTTGCACAAAACTGCATTTTGTGTCACTACATGTCAGAGGAGAATGAATGAGAGCTTTTTGCAAGGGAACGGAGCTGGTTCGTGCAAATGAATTTTCAGCTCTCAGAGATGCCAGAAACATGAGCTTTGCACAGAAAACTGCATTTTGTGTCACCAGTCAAAGGAGAATGAATGAAGCTTTTTGCAAGGGAACGGAGCTGGTTCGTGCAAATGACTTTTCAGCTCTCAGAGATGCCAGAAACATGAGCTTTGCACAAACTGCATTTTGTGTCACTACATGTCAGAGGAGAATGAATGAGCTTTTTGCAAGGGAACGGAGCTGGTTCGTGCAAATGACTTTCAGCTCTCAGAGATGCCAGAAACATGAGCTTTGCACTGAAAACTGCATTTTGTGTCACAACAAGTCAAAGGAGAATGAATGAAAGCTTTTTGCAAGGGAACGGAGCTGGTTCGTGCAAATTTTAGCTCTCAAACATGAGCTTTGCACAAAACTGCATTTGTGTCACTTCATGTCAGAGGAGAATGAATGAGAGCTTTTTGCAAGGGAACGGAGCTGGTTCGTGCAAATGACTTTTCAGCTCTCAGAGATGCCAGAAACATGAGCTTTGCACAGAAAACTGCATTTTGTGTCACTACATGTCAGAGGAGAATGAATGAGAGCTTTTTGCAAGGGAACGGAGCTGGTTCGTGCAAATGAATTTCAGCTCTCAGAGATGCCAGAAACATGAGCTTTGCACTGAAAACTGCATTTTGTGTCACCAGTCAGAGGAGAATGAATTTTTTGCAAGGGAACGGAGCTGGTTCGTGCAAATGACTTTTCAGCTCTCAGAGATGCCAGAAACATGAGCTTTGCACAGAAAACTGCATTTTGTGTCACTACATGTCAGAGGAGAATGAATGAGAGCTTTTTGCAAGGGAACGGAGCTGGTTCGTGCAAATGACTATTTCAGCTCTCAGAGATGCCAGAAACATGAGCTTTGCACTGAAAACTGCATTTTGTGTCACTACATGTCAGAGGAGAATGAATGAGAGCTTTTTGCAAGGGAACGGAGCTGGTTCGTGCAATGATTTTCAGCTCTCAGAGATGCCAGAAACATGAGCTTTGCAAAACTGCATTTTGTGTCACTACATGTCAGAGGAGAATGAATGAGAGCTTTTTGCAAGGGAACGGAGCTGGTTCGTGCAAATGACTTTTTCAGCACTCAGAGATGCCAGAAACATGAGCTTTGCACTGAAAACTGCATTTTGTGTCACATGTCAGAGGAGAATGAATGAGAGCTTTTTGCAAGGGAACGGAGCTGGTTCGTGCAAATTTTTTCAGCTCTCAGAGATGCCAGAAACATGAGCTTTGCACGCATTTTGTGTCACTTCATGTCAGAGGAGAATGAATGAGAGCTTTTTGCAAGGGAACGGAGCTGGTTCGTGCAAATTTTTCAGCTCTCAGAGATGCCAGAAAACATGAGCTTTGCACTGAAAACTGCATTTTGTGTCACTTCATGTCAGAGGAGAATGAATGAGAGCTTTTTGCAAGGGAACGGAGCTGGTTCGTGCAAATGACTTTTCAGCTCTCAGAGATGCCAGAAACATGAGCTTTGCAGAAAACTGCATTTTGTGTCACTACATGTCAGAGAGAATGAATGAGCTTTTTGCAAGGAACGGCTGGTTCGTGCAAATTTTTCAGCTCTCAGAGATGCCAGAAACATGAGCTTTGCAGAAAACTGCATTTTGTGTCACTTCATGTCAGAGGAGAATGAATGAGAGCTTTTTGCAAGGGAACGGAGCTGGTTCGTGCAAATGACTTTTTCAGCTCTCAGAGATGCCAGAAACATGAGCTTTGCACAAAACTGCATTTTGTGTCACTACATGTCAGAGGAGAATGAATGAGAGCTTTTTGCAAGGGAACGGAGCTGGTTCGTGCAAATGACTTTTCAGCTCTCAGAGATGCCAGAAACATGAGCTTTGCACTGAAAACTGCATTTTGTGTCACTCATGTCAGAGGAGAATGAATGAGAGCTTTTTGCAAGGGAACGGAGCTGGTTCGTGCAAATGACTTTTTCAGCTCTCAGAGATGCCAGAAACATGAGCTTTGCACAGAAAACTGCATTTTGTGTCACTCATGTCAGAGGAGAATGAATGAGAGCTTTTTGCAAGGGAACGGAGCTGGTTTGTGCAAATGACTTTCAGCTCTCAGAGATGCCAGAAACATGAGCTTTGCACTGAAAACTGCATTTTTGTGTCACCATGTCAGAGGAGAATGAATGAAGCTTTTTGCAAGGAACGGAGCTGGTTCGTGCAAATGACTTTTCAGCTCTCAGAGATGCCAGAAACATGAGCTTTGCACAGAAAACTGCATTTTGTGTCACTACATGTCAGAGGAGAATGAATGAGAGCTTTTTGCAAGGGAACGGAGCTGGTTCGTGCAAATGACTTTTCAGCTCTCAGAGATGCCAGAAACATGAGCTTTGCAGAAAACTGCATTTTGTGTCACTGTCAGAGGAGAATGAATGAGAGCTTTTTGCAAGGGAACGGAGCTGGTTCGTGTTTTCAGCTCAGAGATGCCAGAAACATGAGCTTTGCACTGAAAACTGCATTTTGTGTCACTTCATGTCAGAGGAGAATGAATGAGAGCTTTTTGCAAGGGAACGGAGCTGGTTCGTGCAAATGATTTTCAGCTCTCAGAGATGCCAGAAACATGAGCTTTGCACAGAAAACTGCATTTTGTGTCACTACATGTCAGAGGAGAATGAATGAGAGCTTTTTGCAAGGGAACGGAGCTGGTTCGTGCAAATGACTTTTTCAGCACTCAGAGATGCCAGAAACATGAGCTTTGCACAGAAAACTGCATTTTGTGTCACTACATGTCAGAGGAGAATGAATGAGAGCTTTTTGCAAGGGAACGGAGCTGGTTCGTGCAAATGACTTTTCAGCTCAGAGATGCCAGAAACATGAGCTTTGCACTGAAAACTGCATTTTGTGTCACTTCATGTCAATGAATGAGAGCTTTTTGCAAGGGAACGGAGCTGGTTCGTGCAAATGACTTTTTCAGCTCTCAGAGATGCCAGAAACATGAGCTTTGCACTGAAAACTGCATTTTGTGTCACTACGAGGAGAATGAATGAGAGCTTTTTGCAAGGGAACGGAGCTGGTTCGTGCAAATGATTTTCACTCAGAGATGCCAGAAACATGAGCTTTGCACAGAAAACTGCATTTTGTCACTCATGTCAGAGGAGAATGAATGAGAGCTTTTTGCAAGGGAACGGAGCTGGTTCGTGCAAATGACTTTCAGCACTCAGAGATGCCAGAAACATGAGCTTTGCACAGAAAACTGCATTTTGTGTCACTACATGTCAGAGGAGAATGAATGAGAGCTTTTTGCAAGGGAACGGAGCTGGTTCGTGCAAATGACTTTTCAGCTCAGAGATGCCAGAAACATGAGCTTTGCACAAAACTGCATTTTGTGTCACTACATGTCAGAGGAGAATGAATGAGAGCTTTTTGCAAGGGAACGGAGCTGGTTCGTGCAAATGACTTTTCAGCTCTCAGAGATGCCAGAAACATGAGCTTTGCACTGAAACTGCATTTTGTGTCACCATGTCAGAGGAGAATGAATGAGAGCTTTTTGCAAGGGAACGGAGCTGGTTCGTGCAAATGACTTTTCAGCTCTCAGATGCCAGAAACATGAGCTTTGCACAGAAAACTGCATTTTGTGTCACTGTCAGAGGAGAATGAATGAGAGTTTTGCAAGGGAACGGAGCCGTGCAAATGACTTTTCAGCACTCAGAGATGCCAGAAACATGAGCTTTGCACAGAAAACTGCATTTTGTGTCACTCATGTCAGAGGAGAATGAATGAGAGCTTTTGCAAGGGAACGGAGCTGGTTCGTGCAAATGACTTTCAGCTCTCAGAGATGCCAGAAACATGAGCTTTGCCATTTTGTGTCACACATGTCAGAGGAGAATGAATGAAGCTTTTTGCAAGGGAACGGAGCTGGTTCGTGCAAATGACTTTTCAGCACTCAGAGATGCCAGAAACATGAGCTTTGCACAGAAAACTGCATTTTGTGTCACTACATGTCAGAGGAGAATGAATGAGAGCTTTTTGCAAGGGAACGGAGCTGGTTCGTGCAAATGACTTTTCAGCTCTCAGAGATGCCAGAAACATGAGCTTTGCACTGAAAACTGCATTTTGTGTCACACATGTCAGAGGAGAATGAATGAGAGCTTTTTGCAAGGGAACGGAGCTGGTTCGTGCAAATGACTTTTCAGCACTCAGAGATGCCAGAAACATGAGCTTGCACAGAAAACTGCATTTTTGTCACTACATGTCAGAGGAGAATGAATGAGAGCTTTTTGCAAGGAACGGAGCTGGTTCGTGCAAATTTTTCAGCTCTCAGAGATGCCAGAAACATGAGCTTTGCAAGAAAACTGCATTTTGTGTCACAACATGTCAGAGGAGAATGAATGAGCTTTTGCAAGGGAACGGAGCTGGTTCGTGCAAATGACTTTTTCAGCACTCAGAGATGCCAGAAACATGAGCTTTGCACAGAAAACTGCATTTTGTGTCACTACATGTCAGAGGAGAATGAATGAGAGCTTTTTGCAAGGGAACTGGTTCGTGCAAATGACTTTCAGCTCTCAGAGATGCCAGAAACATGAGCTTTGAAAACTGTTTTGTGTCACGTCAAAGGAGAATGAATGAGCTTTTGCAAGGGAACGGAGCTGGTTCGTGCAAATTTTTCAGCTCTCAGAGATGCCAGAAACATGAGCTTTGCACAAACTGCATTTTGTGTCACTCATGTCAGAGGAGAATGAATGAGAGCTTTTTGCAAGGGAACGGAGCTGGTTCGTGCAAATGACTTTTCAGCACTCAGAGATGCCAGAAACATGAGCTTGCACAAAAACTGCATTTTGTGTCACTACATGTCAGAGGAGAATGAATGAGAGCTTTTTGCAAGGGAACGGAGCTGGTTCGTGCAAATGATTTTCAGCTCTCAGAGATGCCAGAAACATGAGCTTTGCACTGAAAACTGCATTTTGTGTCACCAAGTCAGAGGAGAATGAATAAGCGTTTTGCAAGGGAACGGAGCTGGTTCGTGCAAATGATTTTCAGCACTCAGAGATGCCAGAAACATGAGCTTTGCACAAAACTGCATTTTGTGTCACTACATGTCAGAGGAGAATGAATGAGAGCTTTTTGCAAGGGAACGGAGCTGGTTCGTGCAAATGACTATTTCAGCTCTCAGAGATGCCAGAAACATGAGCTTTGCACTGAAAACTGCATTTTGTGTCACAACAAGTCAAAGGAGAATGAATGAAAGCGTTTTGCAAGGGAACGGAGCTGGTTCGTGCAAATGATTATTTCAGCTCTCAGAGATGCCAGAAACATGAGCTTTGCACAAAACTGCATTTTGTGTCACTCATGTCAGAGGAGAATGAATGAGAGCTTTTTGCAAGGGAACGGAGCTGGTTCGTGCAAATGACTTTTCAGCACTCAGAGATGCCAGAAACATGAGCTTTGCACAGAAAACTGCATTTTGTGTCACTACATGTCAGAGGAGAATGAATGAGAGTTTTGCAAGGGAACGGAGCTGGTTCGTGCAAATGTTCAGCTCTCAGAGATGCCAGAAACATGAGCTTTGCATGAAAACATTTGTGTCACACATGTCAGAGGAGAATGAATGAGCTTTTGCAAGGGAACGGAGCTGGTTCGTGCAAATGACTTTTCAGCACTCAGAGATGCCAGAAACATGAGCTTGCACAGAAAACTGCATTTTGTGTCACATGTCAGAGGAGAATGAATGAGAGCTTTTTGCAAGGGAACGGAGCTGGTTCGTGCAAATGACTTTTTCAGCTCTCAGAGATGCCAGAAACATGAGCTTTGCACTGAAAACTGCATTTTGTCACGTCAAAGGAGAATGAGCTTTTGCAAGGGAACGGAGCTGGTTCGTGCAAATGACTTTCAGCTCTCAGAGATGCCAGAAACATGAGCTTTGCACTGAAAACTGCATTTTGTGTCACTCATGAGGAGAATGAATGAGAGCTTTTTGCAAGGGAACGGAGCTGGTTCGTGCAAATGACTTTTTCAGCTCTCAGAGATGCCAGAAACATGAGCTTTGCACAGAAAACTGCATTTTGTGTCACAACAAGTCAGAGGAGAATGAATGAAAGCTTTTGCAAGGGAACGGAGCTGGTTCGTGCAAATGACTTTTCAGCACTCAGAGATGCCAGAAACATGAGCTTTGCACAGAAAACTGCATTTTGTGTCACTACATGTCAGAGGAGAATGAATGAGAGCTTTTTGCAAGGGAACGGAGCTGGTTCGTGCAAATGACTTTTCAGCTCTCAGAGATGCCAGAAACATGAGCTTTGCACTGAAAACTGCATTTTGTGTCACACAAGTCAAAGGAGAATGAATAGCTTTTGCAAGGGAACGGAGCTGGTTCGTGCAAATGACTTTTCAGCACTCAGAGATGCCAGAAACATGAGCTTTGCACAGAAAACTGCATTTTGTGTCACTACATGTCAGAGGAGAATGAATGAGAGTTTTGCAAGGGAACGGAGCTGGTTCGTGCAAATGACTTTTCAGCTCTCAGAGATGCCAGAAACATGAGCTTTGCACTGAAAACTGCATTTTGTGTCACTTCATGTCAGAGGAGAATGAATGAGAGCTTTTTGCAAGGGAACGGAGCTGGTTCGTGCAAATGACTATTTCAGCTCTCAGAGATGCCAGAAACATGAGCTTTGCACTGAAAACTGCATTTTGTGTCACACATGAGGAGAATGAATGAGAGCTTTTGCAAGGGAACGGAGCTGGTTCGTGCAAATGACTTTTTCAGCACTCAGAGATGCCAGAAACATGAGCTTTGCACAGAAAACTGCATTTTGTGTCACTCATGTCAGAGGAGAATGAATGAGAGCTTTTGCAAGGGAACGGAGCTGGTTCGTGCAAATGACTTTTCAGCTCTCAGAGATGCCAGAAACATGAGCTTTGCACTGAAAACTGCATTTTGTCACACAAGTCAAAGGAGAATGAATAGAAGCGTTTTGCAAGGGAACGGAGCTGGTTCGTGCAAATGACTTTTTCAGCACTCAGAGATGCCAGAAACATGAGCTTTGCACAGAAAACTGCATTTTGTGTCACTACATGTCAGAGGAGAATGAATGAGAGCTTTTTGCAAGGGAACGGAGCTGGTTCGTGCAAATGACTATTTCAGCTCTCAGAGATGCCAGAAACATGAGCTTTGCACTGAAAACTGCATTTTGTGTCACAACAAGTCAAAGGAGAATGAATTTTGCAAGGGAACGGAGCTGGTTCGTGCAAATGACTTTTCAGCACTCAGAGATGCCAGAAACATGAGCTTTGCACTGAAAACTGCATTTTGTGTCACTTCATGTCAGAGGAGAATGAATGAGAGCTTTTTGCAAGGGAACGGAGCTGGTTCGTGCAAATCATTTTTCAGCTCTCAGAGATGCCAGAAACATGAGCTTTGCACAGAAAACTGCATTTTGTGTCACAACAAGTCAAAGGAGAATGAATGAGAGTTTTGCAAGGGAACGGAGCTGGTTCGTGCAAATGACTTTTCAGCACTCAGAGATGCCAGAAACATGAGCTTTGCACAGAAAACTGCATTTTGTGTCACTACATGTCAGAGGAGAATGAATGAGAGCTTTTTGCAAGGGAACGGAGCTGGTTCGTGCAAATGACTTTTCAGCTCTCAGAGATGCCAGAAACATGAGCTTTGCACTGAAAACTGCATTTTGTGTCACTTCATGTCAGAGAGAATGAATGAGAGCTTTTTGCAAGGGAACGGAGCTGGTTCGTGCAAATGACTTCAGCTCTCAGAGATGCCAGAAACATGAGCTTTGCACTGAAAACTGCATTTTGTGTCACTTCATGTCAGAGGAGAATGAATGAGAGCTTTTGCAAGGGAACGGAGCTGGTTCGTGCAAATGACTTTTCAGCACTCAGAGATGCCAGAAACATGAGCTTTGCACAGAAAACTGCATTTTGTGTCACTACATGTCAGAGGAGAATGAATGAGAGCTTTTTGCAAGGGAACGGAGCTGGTTCGTGCAAATGACTTTTCAGCTCTCAGAGATGCCAGAAACATGAGCTTTGCACTGAAAACTGCATTTTGTGTCACACATGTCAGAGGAGAATGAATGAGAGCTTTTGCAAGGGAACGGAGCTGGTTCGTGCAAATGACTTTTCAGCACTCAGAGATGCCAGAAACATGAGCTTTGCACTGAAAAACTGCATTTTGTGTCACATGTCAGAGGAGAGAATGAATGAGAGCTTTTTGCAAGGGAACGGAGCTGGTTCGTGCAAATGATATTTCAGCTCTCAGAGATGCCAGAAACATGAGCTTTGCACAGAAACTGCATTTTGTGTCACTACATGTCAGAGGAGAATGAATGAGAGCTTTTTGCAAGGGAACGGAGTGGTTCGTGCAAATGAATATTTTCAGCTCTCAGAGATGCCAGAAAACATGAGCTTTGCACTGAAAACTCATTTTGTGTCATGAGAGGGGGGGGGGGGGGGGGGGGGGGGGGGGGGGGGGGGGGGGGGGGGGGGGGGGGGGGGGGGGGGGGGGGGGGGGGGGGGGGGGGGGAGGGGGGGGGGGGGGGGGGGGGGGGGGGGGGGGGGGGGGGGGGGGGGGGGGGGGGGGGGGGGGGGGGGGGGGGGGGGGGGGGGGGGGGGTGGGGGGGGGGGGGGGGGGGGGGGGGGGGGGG
This sequence comes from Triplophysa siluroides, assembly GCA_006030095.1. NCBI lineage: Eukaryota > Metazoa > Chordata > Actinopteri > Cypriniformes > Nemacheilidae > Triplophysa > Triplophysa siluroides. The sequence goes on along the minus strand of VCII01000963.1, from coordinate 2,037 downwards.
GGGGTGGGGGGGGGTGGTGGGGGGGGGGGGGGGGGGGGGGGGGGGGGGGGGGGGGGGGGGGGGGGGGGGGGGGGGGGGGGGGGGGGGGGGGGGGGGGGGGGGGGGGGGGGGGGGGGGGGGGGGGGGGGGGGGGGGGGGGGGGGGGGGGTGGAGGGGGGTGGGGGGGGGAAGGGGGGGGGGGGGGGGGGGGGGGGGGGGGGGGGGGGGGGGGGGGGGGGGGGGGGGGGGGGGGGGGGGGGGGTGGGGGGGGGGGGGGGGGGGGGGGGGGGGGGGGGGGGGGGGGGGGGGGGGGGGGGGGGGGGGGGGGGGGGGGGGGGGGGGGGGGGGGGGGGGTGGGGGGGGGGGGGGGGGGGGGGGGGGGGGGGGGGTGGGGGGGGGGGGGGGGGGGGGGGGGGGGGGGGGGGGGGGGGGGGGGGGGGGGGGGGGCTGGGGTGAGGGGGGGGGGGGGGAAAAAAACAATACAGAGAAACCCGACAAAACACTCACAATTAAACAAACAAAAAAAAAAACAACAAAAACAAAAAAAAAAAATAATAAAAATAAAATTGTTCATTACTGCACATAAAAACCCACTGATTCCTCATTACTCAGAAGTGGATTGGATGGTGTTGATTGGTGGGATCAAAATTAAACATATGGAACGTATCTCTTATTTATTTAAATTTCAGTGATTTTGATTATTTTTGTGTTTTGTGTTTTTTTTTGAAGGTTTTGTGTGTGCCGTACGTGTATTTGTCTGAACTCTTGATGGCTCTTGCTCAATTGCAAACTGAAGTCAGGGCTTAAACTGCTGCTTTCGGCTTACCGGCTCAATTATTAGAGATCAAGAGACACCATAAAAGCATATTATGAGATAAATGAACAAACAGTATTATTATTAAGTGATGAAACATTTTCAAAGTACATCAGGACACAATTGAAAACATTGGTCAGAAGATACAAAAAAAGAATGGTTTTTTTTGGGTTTGTTTTTGTGTTTTGTTTTTGTTGTATTTTTTTTTTTTTTGTTTGCTTTTGGGGTGGGTGGGGGGGGTGCGGGGGTGGGCGGAGGGGGCGGAGGGGGTAGGGGGGGGGGAGGGGGGGGGGGGTGGGGAGGGTGGAGAGGGTGTAGTGGCGGGGGGGTGGGGGGGGGGGGGGTGGGGGTGTGGGGGTGAGGTGGGGGTGGGGGGGGGGGGGTGGGGGGTTGGGAGATAAGGCACCCATGTTTTTGGAAACATCACACAGTTCAATATGTACAACAATTTTTTAAAAAAAACAACCCTACCAAGTTAAAACACGCCTTTATAAGTGTTGAGCATGTTGTGGATGCCCGAACTGTCAATGTGGCACACTTTCTTTTCTTTTAAAATGCAAAAAAGTGATTTATCAGACAAAACTTTCTCTAAAATGAACCGTAACCTTCTCCAAAAGAGACCTGTGGGTTGGACTATAAGTGTAGATATGAATTTAAGTACAAATGAACTCCTTAAACATTTAGTCTCCAAAATGCAACACTCAATAAAATGAGCCTTAGAGAAACAGAGTCCACGTGCCTCCATGGAAACGTGGAAAAAATTATATAAACGATGGAAATTCCAACCATACATCAAATTAGTATCAATTCATTTTACTCGTCCTCTAGAAAGGGTTGTTCCACTTAAAAACCTGACTCCCAGAAGCAATATCAAACATATTCCATTTGTTCTGAAAAACATAGAACAGAAAATATATTGGGAAAGAAAAAATGTACCAAACAAGATATCACTCAATCCCCATGGACGAACATGAGTATTTATTTCCCCCTATCAGGAACACAGTAAAAAATAAGAGAGGAAGGAAACAAGAAAACAAAAAAAAATGAAACAACAATACAGAACCAAAAAAAAAAGCATATACTGTGTATAAGAAAATCTACATGACCATTATAATTAAGCACAACAAAAAAACAAATGAATACTATACACCTTGCAAAAAAAAAGAAAACAATGTTCAGCAAAAACAACACAAAAAAAGGGGCAGAAGGTGGGAGTGGGGTGGGGGGGTGGGGGTAGGGGGGGC
>VCII01000961.1:0-17637 GCA_006030095.1 Triplophysa siluroides | reverse complement strand
GAAAACTGAATATATTTCTGTAGTGGACTCTGCATCTAGTGTCATCACTTCTTTCCTTCTCTCTATGCTTATTTACACAGACAAACACTGTTCTTGTTTCAGTCAGAAAACATTTTAAATAGAAATTGAACAAGTCCCTGTAAAACTGTAAAGATTAGAACTTTAAAAATGTACTACAGTTTACTAAATCACTAGAATTGTCACTTGAGTGCTTTTTTGAACAAAACATTTCTAAAGAGGTCTCAAAATATACTAAAACTAGCGACAACATCGCTAAATGCTATGAGAATTAATGCCGTATAGAGGGAATTCATTGACGTCACTTTCCCACGTGAACATGTGGGGAAACGCCCTGGAACATGCTCCCCTGGGTGGCAAAACACCCAGCAAAATGGAATAAGGAGAAACAAAGAATCCGGGACTACATCCTTCGGATGAGATGTCAAACCGAGGTCCTGACTCTCTTGGGTCATTAAAGATCCCATGGCACTTCTTGTAAAGAGTAGGGGTGTAACCTCGGTGTCCGGGCCAGATTCCCTCCATGGTCCTTGTCATTCATGGCCTCTTAATAGTCCCGACCCTCTGAATTGGCTCTATCTCTCCATCCTCTCCACCTTGGTGAGCGGCTGGCGCCATTGTACTGTCCTATAGCTGTGGCTGCCGTCGCATCATCCAAGTGGATGCTGCACACTGATGTGGTTGAGGGGAGACCTCCCTCAAATGATTGTAAAGTGCTTTGGGTGTACAGCAATACACAATAAAGCGCTATATATATGCCTTAGTCATTTATTCATTGATAAAACACGCAATTATTCGCTGAAATTACAAGCAGCTGGACTCGACGGTGATCCTTACGACTTCCCTACCACTTACAAAGGAATCAGGTGTTCCAGGACACTGAAATGTTGCGTGGAATTGCGTTTCCTGATATTGTAAGCAGTCATTTTTCGGAGTGTTTTGCCGCCCACGGGGGCGCGCTCCGGCGTGGTCATCATGTGGTGTTCACATGTTAAAGTGACGACACGTCCATACCCTCTATAAAGGTGGCTGAACACCATAAAAAGGACCAGTCACAAATCAGTATGCAAATACATGTCACTACACTGACCAATAGTGACCCAGTGTGCAAATGTTATAATGATGTAAAATTGTCTTTAACCTCAGAATGAACCTTTTGCTTGGAATCTTTACAACCACAATTATCTCTCAATCTACCCTCCTCACATCTGCCCCCTGCATACCTCCTGTCCAGCGCTAGAGGTAAAGGGTAAAACACAACGATTGCAGGCCCTGTCTGGACGCACCTTTCAGCAAGGATTACTCACACAAGGATTACTGAGAGAAACCAGCATAACTCACAACTTTATCTCATCTAGAGCCAAATCACAAGAGAGGATAAATGGATTACCTAAAGAGCCGTTTAGTGTTGCTGTCTTGAGCCGTATCCCAAGACATGTGAACCAGAAGTGGTTTACCACCCACTTTACATGTTCACAATCACAAGTGGACTCTGTCTAAACTGAAATGAGAACTAAGGATAAAAGAGGAGGACTTCCATTACGGGGAGCAGAATTTAGACAGATAATTTAAGATATATTTGAAATGTTACCCTTTTTTATGGTGTGTTGCTTGTGTTTCCCCACTGGGAGATCAAAAATATCATAACACTATAACATGAACATGTTTCAATACAATGTCAATAATCACTGTATTGGTATGTGATCGTACTTGACTTATAAACATATTTAGCTCTGAAGTTGAATCGCTCACCTTGTTTCCTTCATGGTCTATATCAGTGCACCCTGTGGACAGGCAGTCGTCCAGTGCCACACAACGCTTGGTCACCGCAACTGTGTTTCCATCCCAGCTCATCTTATGAAGTGTGTAGCAGTATCGGGTTTCTGAAAGTCACAGAGCAAGTTCTCAGTCACTTATTTTCTCAGGAGCATACTGTTTACATTACAAAACAGAACATTAAGTCTTGACTGACTAAGGAGTCAGATTCAGTTGGGGAAAGTGGTTTTCCTGCAGGGTCTTGCAGTACTTGCCTTTAGCCACTTTGTTGCCAAATTGTAATAACTTTAACTGTAATACGATTCGTACAATCGCACAATATTGCACAATATTTTTAAACTACTGTACATGCTGAAAACACAGGAAACGTATATGAAATGTATATGTTCCCTGCAATATTCCAGATGACCTGCAGCAGCATGTGTTCTTACCGAACAAATCAATGTCTTTTAAAGATTTAGAGCTGCTGAGTCATTAACACAGGGGGCTATAAATCAGTCGGAACACAGCGTGTTTAGCGTGCCTTATATGGGAGACTATTCCCTGCTAAAACATTTATGGACTGAATTAGGCCTATATGGAGAGACGTGCGTATAGAGAGACCTGGAGATACTGCAGTTAAACACATGATCTAGGCTAAGTGCATAATCCCAGTAAAAGTTAAGTATATTTGGGTTTGTAGAATTTGAAAAATGCTGCGTTTTTGTTTTATGAGGGGGTCAAATATACAAAGAGTAATAGTGGTCGGCTCTTTTTAAGGAATTCAAATGTTATTCCTAAAAGGGTAAAGAGATGTTGTTACCTCTTGGACAGTACTGATCTGGAGCCCACCGATTGCATGCATAGTTGTCAGGAGCGTCTTCACAGGTAAAACATTTAAATCCACCTGGATATGGAGTTGCTGGAAAACAGATGACAGAAGAAAAATACATGTTAAAAAGCGGGAATTAATTTAACTCATTATATGATTATTTACAATAATGCTTCATTTCAGCTGACACAATTACAATATTAGTTCTCTATTATCTCTCCTTTGCTGCATGATATAAAGAGCTGTACATATGAACATTATGGTTATGTATATGGACATATGGTCAGAACACTAAATAATTAATCAAATTATTAAAAAAATCTGCATTGGTACTTTTATATTTATAGGACAACATATAAGATATACACTCATTTGGCCTCTCCACATTTACAGCATATCCCATCCTCTCAGGCTGAATAAATATATAATTATCTATGAAGTGGGGCTACGGATGCTAAGTAGGTGGAGTACGATGTCTTCTGTGAATGGTCTCATGGGGTTGTAAACCAATACTTGCCATCTGTACAGATTTAAATTAACTTCACCATAATAACACATCCTCTACATCAATATATAACAGCTGGATATCAGCAGGTCACAAAGTGTTGTTGGGATCTCATAAGGACTGATTTCCACATACACACACACACACAATCCCTGACATTAAACGACATTACTAACTCATGCGATCTCTCAGTATCATCTACAAATCGTTGGATTAGTACATCTGCATGCAAACCCATGCAAATAAATGAGAATTAATTGTACAGTACACAACATACAGTATGCCAATACGGTCAGTTATCAGCAGGTGCAATTCACCTTATATTCTTGATATAAAAATATATATGAAAGAATTATGTTGCAGTGCATTTTAATCATACATTTATCCAGTAAATGTTAAATGTATAAATGTTTCATAATGACCAAATCAATGTTATTAGAGTGTGTATTTATGCATGGTACTCATGTATTTCATGAGCCATTTCCCTATAAAGGGTTCCAAGAAGATCAAATATACACCAAAGAAACAACAATTGTCAAATTTGAGGATGCGGGTTAACGGTACAGTATGCCAGTTGTAATGCTGAGTTATGAATCACTGGCCAGGTGTTCAACTGATACCGCCAACATTTAGGAATAGTATACAATCATTTGGAGCAATTATAATAATCATGTATTCAGACAATTACTAAATATCCAAATATATAGAGTATATGATTCCTGTTTAGTCTTGATATGTAATGTAAGGGATGGATGGATGAGATATGAAAACAAGATGAGGTTGGGGGCTCTGAGAACCAAGCCGGTCATAATCAGAAAAGCCAGATCTGAGAGCTCCACGCAGACCCTGACTTGAAAAGATCTACAGAAGCTGTGACTGACAACTGAGGTTTGACCCTCTTTGTTTCTGTGGAATTCCACACTGACAAATGGAAAACAGGGAGTCAGAACACACTAGGAAACCCACGTATTTCTCTGTGTTCTTTGGCAATGGAAAAGTATGATATCAGTGGAAATCATCTTGGTTACGGATGTAACCTCAGTTCCCTGATGGAGGGAACGAGACGTGGTGTCGAACCGACAGATGGGGTTCGTCTTGAGAACCTATGAACTTCTGAGTAGTTTAGAAAAGGCCAATGAAATTCGGCAAATAAAATTTGCATGCCGGACTCCGCCCCCGGATAGCCGGGTATAAAAGGTATCATTCATTCACCTTTGGGCTGAGGAGCCTGAGACCTCTCTCGACTGCTGCAGCGGGCAGCACGCATTGTAGCATGAAGGACACAACGTCTCATTCCCTCCATCAGGGAACTGAGGTTACATCCGTAACCAAGACGTTCCCTTTCTGTCGGTCTCTCGACGTTGTGTCGAACCGATAGATGGGATTCCTATGGAAAACGCCATGGCACTGTGCCGTGTCACAATCTCTAGCGAGGGTGACGGTGACTGGCCTGGGCGTTACCGTGAAATTGTAACCTACCAGTGGATAGGTAGGGGGCCCCAGAGCTTTTTGAAAAGGTGGGAAGCCCCTTCCTTCGGCCCTCACAGGCGGAAGCCTTGTTTCTCTAACAGCGAGAAGCCACCCGGTACCGTAAGGCCACTGGGTAAGCACTATTTTCTCAAATGGGGGACACGCTACAGAGACCACTTCATACTGTAGGGAGGAGTTTAGTGGAGATACCAACATGGTCTCGCCATTTAGGGGAGAACTCATGGGAGAAATTTGCGGACTGCAGGAGAGTTTACTGCAAGGTGGAGGTCCACCTAGGGAAGGTCACGGGTTGCCAAGGTGGGAACCAATCATGAGGATACATCAGACGGAACCGCCCTGCTGGGGGGTTATTAAGTCTGGAGCACTAGGTCCGGTTAGAGCTATGCATAGATAACTCAGCTGGTACCAGGCCAAAGGGGGCAGGGCTGCTCTGCCCAGCCCGCCCGCAGGAGGTGCACAGTGATGGATGGAATGCATGTTCTTCACCCAGTGGGGGAAGAAGGGAGCCGAAAATAGAAGGCTGACCCACCTAGGAGGGGGAAGGTGCTTTCGCAGGCGTACGCCCTACCGGCCGTCAAGACTCGTCAAGACTCGAGCTGACACCGGTTTTACGTGGTGGATGTAGAACCTCGCGAAGGTGTTGGGCGTAGCCCAACCCGCAGCTCTAAAGATGTCTGCCAGAGAGGCGCCCTGAGCCAGTGCCCACGAGGAGGCTATGCTCCAGGTGGAGAGAGCTCTCACTGCCAGTGGGCACGGGTGATCTTGGGACCGGTACGCCGTAGTGACGGCGTCCATGATCCAGTGCGGCAATCTCTGTTTTGAGACAGCCCTCCCCTTCTGCTGACCTCCAAATAAGACAAAGAGCTGCTCAGAGCCGCTGAAGCTCTGTGTAAGGTCCAAGTAGAGGCGCAATGCGCGTACTGGACACAACACAAATGGGGTTGTGTCTTCCTCCCCGGTGGGGAGCGCCTGCAAGTTCTGGTCTCTAGGGGGAGTGGTGGGAACTTTGGGCACGTAGCCAGGTCGGGGTCTCAGGATAACGTGAGAATCACCGTGCCCTAGTTCTAGGCAATCTGTGGACAAGGAGAATGCTTGTAGGTCCCCTACCCTCTTGATGGAGGTGAGCGCCATCAGGAGAGCCATCTTCATCGTGAGGTGAGAAAGAGTGGCATCTCCGAGGGGCTCGAAGGGGGGTCTCTTGAGAGAATCAAGGTCGCAAGAGGGTACGGAGCGCGGACGAGGCGGTAGCCTTCTCGCGCCCCTTAGGAACCTAATGATCAGGTTGTGCTGTCCTAGAGACTTACCAGCAACTGGGTTGTGATGAGCGGCAATGGTGGCTACTTACACCTTCAGTTTGGAAGGGGAGAGATAACTCTCGAGTCTCTGGAAGGACAGCACGTTCCCGATCGAGCAACTCCGCGGGTCATCTCTTCGAGAAGAGCACCAGGTGCCACTTATATGTGTATAGCCGCCTAGTTGCAAGTGCCCTGGCCCGAGTGATCAACTCAACCACCGTAGGGAGTAGGCCACTCAGGGTCTCCTCGTTCTGTCCAGGAGCCGGACGTTGGGGTTCCAGAGGTCTGGTCTGGGATGCCATAATGTGCCCTTCCCCTGAGAAAGCAGGTCCTTCGTCAGGGGAATCGGCCAGGGGGGAGTTGTCATCAGGAGCATTAGCTCCGAGAACCAAGTCCGGGAACCATCCTGGATCGACCAACCAGCGATGGAATGGCTTGGGTCGGGCCCGAAGGTATTCTCAATCTCCCTGGGGTCTTCCCATAAGGGCTGCTTCTGCTTCCGCACGGCTGCTGAGGGGGTGGCGGTCTCCTCTTTGATGTCTTCTTCCGGGGGGCCGCCTGAGTCGGGGGCGCTGGAGCGCGTCAAAGAGGACCAGGGCTGCTGGGAAGCAGACGGTGCACGGGATCTTGACGGCCGGAGGGTGGCCGAGTCGCAGTGGGGGAGGATATGTTTGATAACCTCTGTCTGCTTCTTTACTGTTGAGAACTGCTGCGTGACAGTATCACCGAACAGCCCCCTCTTGCGAGATGGGTGCGTCGAGAAAGCAGACATTCTCTGCGTCACTCATCTGTGCAAGGTTCAGCCTGAGGTGTCTCTCCTGGACCACAAGTGTGGACATCGCCCGACCAGGGCCCGCACGGTCACCTTGGTCGCCGTAGAGCGAGGTCGGTGGCGGTGCGGAGTTCCTGCATTAGCGTTGGGTTGGTCTTACCCTCATGGAGCTCTCTCAACGCCTTGGCCGGATGGACCTGCAGGATGGCCATAGCATGGAGATAGGAGGCAGCTTGGCCCGCCATCAGGAGAGCCATCTTCATCGTGAGGTGAGAAAGAGTGGCATCTCCGAGGGGCTCGAAGGGGGGTCTCTTGAGAGAATCAAGGTCGCAAGAGGGTACGGAGCGCGGACGAGGCGGTAGCCTTCTCGCGCCCCTTAGGAACCTAATGATCAGGTTGTGCTGTCCTAGAGACTTACCAGCAACTGGGTTGTGATGAGCGGCAATGGTGGCTACTTACACCTTCAGTTTGGAAGGGGAGAGATAACTCTCGAGTCTCTGGAAGGACAGCACGTTCCCGATCGAGCAACTCCGCGGGTCATCTCTTCGAGAAGAGCGGTCTCCTCTCTGATGTCTTCTTCCGGGGGGCCGCCTGAGTCGGGGGCGCTGGAGCGCGTCAAAGAGGACCAGGGCTGCTGGGAAGCAGACGGTGCACGGGATCTTGACGGCCGGAGGGTGGCCGAGTCGCAGTGGGGGAGGATATGTTTGATAACCTCTGTCTGCTTCTTTACTGTTGAGAACTGCTGCGTGACAGTATCACCGAACAGCCCCCTCTTGCGAGATGGGTGCGTCGAGAAAGCAGACATTCTCTGCGTCACTCATCTGTGCAAGGTTCAGCCTGAGGTGTCTCTCCTGGACCACAAGTGTGGACATCGCCCGACCAGGGCCCGCACGGTCACCTTGGTCGCCGTAGAGCGAGGTCGGTGGCGGTGCGGAGTTCCTGCATTAGCGTTGGGTTGGTCTTACCCTCATGGAGCTCTCTCAACGCCTTGGCCGGATGGACCTGCAGGATGGCCATAGCATGGAGATAGGAGGCAGCTTGGCCCGCAGCAGAGTAAGCTCTCCATACCAGAGATGCTGAAAACCTACATGCTTTGGACGGGAGTCTAGGTCGAGCCCCCCCAGCTGGCCGTGCAACGCGACGCGACGGCACCCTCCACCTGGGGGACATTGACGTATCCTCTAGCTGCTGCACCATCGAGGGACGAAAGGGCGACGGAATAGTTTGACGTGAACGCGCCGAAAAGGGGTGTTCCAGGTCTTACTGAGTTTCTCATGCACTTCGGGGAAACACGGCACTGGGGGCAGGCGTGTGGCTTGGAGCCGTGCTCAAACCCATAGGAAACGTGTATCCAGCCGCGAGCGTTGGGAGAGGCAGTACGGTGCCCTGGGAAAGCATGGCTGACATTTCGACGTCCGCTTCTTCCTGGGCTCGACCCCCCGAGGGAGGGAGCTCCGAAGAATCGTCGGAGTAAATGCCAGTAAGTCACCCTCCGATGCTGCAAGGGACATCTCATCATCATCACGCACCGTTTCCGAATATGTGGTGGAGGAATAAGAGGGTGGGACCGTCTCTTGGGGAATGGTCAGACGAGCAAGACGAGGTGCGAACCTTCCGAGAGCCAGTGGCTGACGGATTAACGCTCACAGTAATCCTCATATCACCCTCGCTGCTCACCGTAGCGGACGGCAGGGCCGTAGCCACTGCTGTCACGGAACGGGAAGCAGACGAGGTGGTGGCTGAGTCCCAAGGGAACACAGCCACCCGTGAACACAACATTTGAATCGTCATCCGCCCGCAGTGCGGGCAGGACGTATCCACAAAGACTGCCCCAGAGTGCTGGAAACCCATCACTTGAGGCAGACATCGTGTCCGTCCCCCTCCTCGATGAGTGTGTGGCACCCACAAGAACAGCGGGACATGCCATGCTGGAAAAATTATCTCTTTTAGAGAAAAAACTCTAACACTTCTGGAACTGTAGAGACGCCCAGGGGAAGTTGCTGCAGGAAGGGACAGTCCGCTGCACCACTTCTTAAGATTCCAGTAGTAATTCAGGGTAGAGTTTGACGTCTCGAAGTCGATCATGTGTGAAGGCTCCGAAGAACAAAAGGTGAATGAATGAAGCACGCCGTCTCCCTTTTATACCCGGATATCCGGAGGTGGAGTCCGGCATGCAAATTTTAATTCGCCAATTTCATTTGCCTTTTCTAAACTAGTCAGAAGTTGATAGGTCTCAAGACGAACCCCATCTGTCGGTTCGACACAACGTCGAGACACGGACAGAAAGGGAAGTAAAGATGACTGTATAATCTGAGCCAGCAAACACTAACTGTAAAATATTATTGTGCATCATGTTTCAAAAGGCTTTCCTTTACTTCATAAATGTATAACTGTTTGTGATGATGAACTGAATAAATTCCACTTTTAAAGATGTTTTCAGAATGTAAACTTACTTGAGGGATGAAGGAAAATTATGTCTTTTTCTGTGAAGTCCCTCGATTGAACAGTTTTTATCCAGCCAGCGATGGCGCTCAGCATTAAGCCCCAGGCCATAATAGGCCAGGGTTCCATTTCTGGAGTAAAACTCACATGTGCAAGAATCCAGATCCAACACGACACCTGTAAAAGACAACAAATATTCATAATAGTAAAATCATTCATGTTTACCAACTTCAATATCAGGCAGCACATAAATATGAGATAAAAAGCAGTTCAAACGCATTACAATCTCTCCAAAAAAAAAAAATACAAAGAGCAAGTGCCTCATTATATCAATTACTATGTCAGCAGTCTGCCAATGTCCCGACCTTTCAGCAACTCTGACTCTCTTAACTGTTTGGTTTGGTTGTTGACAGCAGAGAAAAAACAGTGATCCATTGTTTTCAAATACTGGATGCCATGGTCACAATAAAACCTCTTGATGCACACCGCAAAATTGGCATCTATGTTTACAGTCCACTAAACAGGACGTTTGATGAAACAGAACATTTATGGGCTATGGTTTTAGTTTAATTATCAAAACACTAGTTATAGGCCTACACTTAATATTAAAACACATATATATATAAAATAATGTTTTTGGTCTTTACCTTGTAAATTGTTTGTTTTTCATGCTATTGTTTGTTAAATTAGTTTTTTTACATATTTATTATAGGCTGAAAAAAGGGCTGAAATGAGAAGGATCTGTAATGCTTTTTGGTGAGATACAGTACTTGTGTTAGGCTAACAAAAAGATAAAAAAAAGATAAGCTGTAGAAAAAGCACATGCTTTAAACTAAAACCTCGGTGGTTTATGTTACAGAAACAAAGGCTAAGGCAGGTTACAGTCATTTCAGATGTGCTTCAGAGCAACCCAAAATCAATCCATTTTCACACAATACACAAATTTCTCTAAATCTGTGTAAATTTATGAAAATGCAATTTCAAAAAGTTGCCTTCATGCAGACACGAGTACTGAAGTACTAATATTAATATGACTACTAAGGTCTATCAGAGTCTTAAGACTCTTACCAGAAGGAAAACAAACCGAGGTTATTTAAAAAATAATTGTTTAGCGTTAATGACTAGGGTTAAATGTTTAGTGATTGATTTTATCATGCAGTTCACAGTTGATGTTAAGGTGTTTGTAAAGGGTTTGCAGACCTCTCATCAGAATCAGAAAGGGTCCGAAATTGGTCGAAATTGTTATGTATTTGCGACTCTATGTGAAACGTGAATGTCAAACTTTTTGTTGATATTTTTCTTTAGTGTCATTGCTTGCTTCTACTGATAAGAGTTTTAAAGTTTTACACGTCAAGTGTGATTACAGTGGTTTCCTGTCTGGGACAGGACAAGATTTCCAGATTTCCTCCTGTTTATTGTGTTAAGCATACTGGGCTCAGAAAAATTATTAAATAGGCCGACACTGAGCTCTTGACCTCTCAAAGACTGTAGTGTGGTACAGCACAGCTTTGTTTAACAGCATTAAGTTTCCTCAAAGTGATCTATTCCCCATTGAAGGTCGCAGGGCGTTGAAAAGAATTCTTTTTCTGTTTTTAGCTGCAGGTCCCACAAGCTGACACATTGAGCGGGAATGTCAACAAACAATTTAAGTGTGTTTTGCCAGACCCTTTGATAAATGTGTTGACCTTTCTCAAACACGAACATCAGAGATGATAGATTAGATTTTCTCCTGGGCTTTTTAGAATTATTTTAGAATTATATTTGGTGTGGACGCATGCAGAACTGGGGCAGATTACAGCCTAATGAGATAAAAATCATTAATGCAATAAGAAAAATTATACTATCTAACAAAAATTGTTCCACTGAGAATAAAATAAAGCCAATGCAGACAAAAAACACACGTTACTGCATAATACAAAATTGTAGCTCAAATGTAAAAAAAATTACGTTACGTTTTTATAACCAGATACAATATGTTATCTAACAAAAAATCTCCCACTGAGAATAAAACAAAACCAATGCAGACAAAAAACACACGTTACTGCATAATAAAAAAATTATTTACTTTAAGTTTTCATTATGTTTCTATAACTAGATACAAGTCATTCATTTGGGTAAATAAATGAACTTCTTTCTTAACCAAACCCAGATGGGTGCACATACGTGCGAACAAATGAAATGGTCAGGTGTGCTTTAGAATTTCAGAATGACTCTCACATATACACAAGCTTGCAGGTGAATCTGCAGCTCTGATAAAATCACTATAGCCGTATGAGAGAATGAGTTAAGTATGCCTTGAGAAACACAAAGACATCCTACTGATAAGAGAACATGGATTCAGTTTCACCACACAGGTGTCCTCAGACCAGAGACTTCTTATTCTGCATTATCTGTTGCTGGAAGATCTAATGTCCTCGACCTTCAAGCAGAAACAGCCTAGGCCAGAACTTTGAGAACATCTGAGATAAAAGACCTTAAATAATATAATACCAAAGAGCCAAACCATATAAACATTAAGACAAAATTTTAAATTATTTAAAGCCTTAGTTTTTGAAGTAGAGAGTTTTGGTGAAAGTTTGATTAAAATTCTGTCATCATTACTCACTCTTTTGTCATTTCAAACCTGTATGAGTTTCTTTTTTTCTGCAGAACACAAAATAACATATTTCAAAGAATGTTGGTAACGAAACGACGGTGGTACCCATTGACTTGCATTGGTTTTGTGTCCTTACAATAGAAGTGAATGGGTGCCGCAGTTGCTCAGTTACCAACATTCTTTAACTTACAACTACTTAAGACAATTTTCATTTATCTCATTATTATGTTGACAAGGGATGGCAACTTAATAATTACAATGATGACAAATGCATCTCAACATCAGTTAAATATTTACTTTAAAAACCTCTCAGTTACCAAACAAAACATAATAATTAATGTGACATTTAAGGGCAGGCATCCAGACTCGATCAGGAAATGCCTTGGGTTAAACGTTAGTGGCTCATCTCCTCTCATGCTCTGCCAGGTGCCCGCCACGAGCAAAACCTGTCATCAGGACCTCAGTACATGCAGATCGCCCTGAAAATGGAAGATGTGGTCGTGGATTTGTTTAAAGATTGTTTGTTCAGAGTGTTCTGTTGTTTGGAGAGCGTTATAAAGGATTGTGGTGCATTAGAGAGCATAATTGCAAAACAGACTTGTGTTAACTGTATGTCTTTGTTTATGGAGTATCTGACCCTGTTAGTGTACAGTATGTTTATGAGGCAAGTTACTAAGGAGGGGTGAGTATATTAGCATGTTGAAACATCTTTGATGCTCTTTCCATGACAGAGTTTGCCATTATGCAACACCATATATTCAGTGTGAAGCTGTACAACATCCATGATCTGCATTTGTATCATGCATCACATTGGACAACTAATGTATTACAGCAGAGTATAAAATGTCCAAAACTGTATTGCTGTTTTGTCAAATCTGAACAGCACGAGTCCTAAGCAAATCTTCATTTTCTCATTACAAGAAATGTAAAGAAATAAAAATCACAGATGAGATCTCTTCGGTATCTCAATTATTTCCTCTTGGCATTAATGAGCTGAAATAGAGAGCAAATGAAAAATGTTCTCCTGAGAAAAACACCCAGAAATCTCACACGTCTCCATTAGAGCTTCAGAATTGATCACAACAATGTCACAAACTGGGCTCAGATTTTGCCATGTCTATACAACCAAACCAAACATCAATATTTTTCATCTATTTCCTCCAATCCAGATTTTGTTAAGAATAAAATATATGAATAAAATATATATATAATATAATACTGTATATAAAACCAAGAAGTATAAGTCATCTGATGACAATAGCCCTGATGATGATACACTTACTGTATGATACACAAAATGAAAGAACTCGCTGTGAATTCCCTCAGGAAAAAACCCTGACTTACTTTCTGTACAGTACGATACACCCAGTGATATCATGTCGTCTCATAACTGCAGGTCACTGGCTGACTCAGACCCAGCAGGGTGGAGGAAAGAAACAGTAGTGGAGGATTTGTGGGCTCCATGCAGGTCAAGGGCCCAGAAGTTCCTGCTTGAGCCACTGCCAGGTGAGTAAGAATTACTCGGGTTAGAAACACGATATTCCGGGTTGTGAATTGGCCTGTGAATGGCAGTCACTCCCATTAATGGAGAGAAAGAAAAGCAAATCCTCTCTGGTGACTTTCAAAACTTGTAGGACCAGATTCTGCGCAGCTTTGAGGGGCAAAAACAGCAGAACAGCAGGAAGCATCAAGCTGCAGGTTGTGGCCTTTTTTCTAGTTTACTAAAATCCACAACGTTAGATATAGCATTATTACTCCTGACTAAAGCACAAGCCTTTCCATGAATAATAAAAATACATTGCATAAAAACTGAAATTGTAGAAAATTGTAAGCAGTCAGCTTTTTTTACGTGAGGTTTGTACAGCAGAACATTATGCATTTAGGCATATATACATACAAAAATAAGTAGTATAAACTCATTTTTGTCACATCAAATGTCTCAGTCAAACAAAACAATATCAAATTAAATGCAAATTAAATGTTACATCTCATTTTCATAAACAATAAGAATTAATTTATAATTACATTATGAAATATATTAAGTGTATAATTTGTTTTTAAGTTTTACATTTTATTAATATTAATACTTATATAAAAATTGCATCCAGTATATATGGGAATAGGCCTACTATGGAAACACAAATGAACCTGCAGTTCTTCATTCATCTCAGCACAACGTTTCTCAACAGACTGCCCTTCAGTCACAAGCAAAACAGCAATGAGCCATGCCACAAATCCAAAAGAGTCATGTTGGATCAGAATCACAAGCCCGCTAATTGAAATCCTACATGCACACAAACACACTAATCCTGCTTTACTCTTTTGAAGTGGTCCGGTTCTGTAGAATTGTTAATCCCCTCTTCAGCCTCTTGACACATTCAAAGACTCATGGAATCAGACATGTAAGCCTAAAACAATGGAAAATTACCTGCAACGGCCTCAGATGACGGAGAAAATTACAAAAACAATATTACCATGATACTCTGTTAGGATGATACTACGGAGAAACTACGATTGTTTTGTGCGTCTCGCATATGACAGTAATGTAAGATATGGTATGAGATTTAAAGTTACCGAAGCGCCTCCATATTTAAAAATATTACTCAAGTCAAATTTGTTTGTTCACATTTTGATTTTAAAAATACGCTCAAAAAATGAATCGTCACAGTCAGTTGGAGTCAGTTACACCGTGTCTACACCTGACCGGATGCGATGCGACGCGACGCGACACCACACGACACACGGCTTGTTCTTATGGGTGGACAATTCAGTGTGGACACATTTTTTTATTATAATGGGTTCTGATGCATTCTATTGTCTTTTGACGCGTCGCATCGTGCCTCGTCCGGTGTAGACAGTGTTACATTACTTTAAAAACGAATGATAATCAAGAATAAATACAGTAAAATAAGATAACATGATAAAATTTTATATTATTAAAACGAAAATCATTTTTATCTGTAATGTCATGAGGGTGAGAAAATGATGAGAGCATGTTCATGTTTGGATGATTTAATCCCTGAGGTAAATAATATTTAGAGCAGCTAATTTATTTTGTAAACATGACTTTATATTTTTAAACCTCTTTGTCAGTTGTTATTCAAGTCTTTGTCATTTAATCTATTTTTATCATTTTCCTACATTAGGTTTCACACTCTACATAAAAGGTTATTAAGTCATTCATCTTGATCCGGTAGCTTTGGGTTTAGGTGATTTACCTCTATCGTAATGATCTTTGCATTAATCTACTCTCCCTTTCGTTTGGTGAAGCACAAATCCTGAACACAGGGGAAGTGAGAGGAACCCTTTGTAGGGAAGGAGATTTACAATAATGTCTTGGTGTGGGGGACAGAGGAGGGATAAAATATATTTTGTGGCAGCTGTGGCAAACCAAGAGGGCGGAGCACGTGGTGGGTTTGATTCCCTTGAACTTTGGGCCACTAAAACCAGGATGAGAGGGCAGAGGGGGCTAATTAGAAATGTTCATGAAAGGATTTACTCCCACTTTTGTCTTTGGGTCAGAATCAGAATTCTGATTAGAAATGTTAATGAAAGGAGTTACTACCTCTTTTGTCTTCGGGTCTTGGATGGCGAAACCTCACATTGCCCCAGCAAGACCTTTTCATGGACAGAGTGTGTCTGAGTTTAATCAGATTTCTTGGATGAGGGGAAAACCCACCTCTCACTCACTGGCTCTTTTGTGTATATGTTTACTAGTAAACAGCTATTTATAAACAATGTCTAGATAGTTGGAGATCACCTGACAATGGATAATCTCCTTTAGTCTACATACCAGTCCAAGAACATCATTTATAACATATACTTCCCAAATGTGGTCAAGAATTCTTTGAATGAATGAGATGGATTAATACAAGACTAAGCTGTTGCATAAACTAAATGTCTAAAACTAAACGTATGAACTACAGTAAGTCAGACTGCCGAACACAGTTGCAAACTGTGATTTCTAGGCCAGTAATACGATTACAGTTATATATTGTTGAGGTTAAAAGTGCTTTGCTTGCAGGATATGCAGTGAGACTTATCCATAAAAATCCAGGCACTTATTTCCATCAGGTGAAAAAAAAACTTCAAAGGAAAAATCCTCTGGAGACATGCAGAAAATGTCTGGTTGCTGATACTGAGGAGGGAGCAATGTGGGTACTGTGCTTACACCAAAGCATTAGCATTCATTGCATACATATGGGGTTCAAAGATTTTTCACTTTATAGCAGTGGCAGGTAATGTCCTTTGTTTTCGAAAAATATTATTCGAATCTTTATATTAAACTTCATGATTTGTGGAGATTTATTTGACTGTTTTTAGATAATGGCTCCTATAATGTACTTTTAAAAAGAAATTGTAAAATGATATTGCTTATTTGAATAAAAAAAAAATATATTAATTATAAAAAACATAATTATACTATATATTTATAATAATAAGTATTATTATGCATTATTACTTTTAATGAAATAATATAATTGAATAATAATGTAATAATATAATTTATAATAAAATTCAAGCATTTATTCATGTTTCATATCTGGCATTAAAAACATGTAATGTTTGGTATGTTTTTAACGGGGGACTTTTGAAAGTGTTGTTTAAAATAGATCGTATTAAAAATATGATACTATATACAAATATAATAATTACATTTTTAATAAATTAAATTTTATGTACAATAAAATAAAAATGTACAAACATGAGATCTGAGGTATTAAAAGGATCCTGGGGTTTCCAGAAATAAAACCATTCAGCTTAAAATTAATAACAGTTTAATCTTATCAACATTTTTTCTTGTTACATGTACATTTTTCTCCAATATATTATAATATAAAAATCTCATTACGTTAATATTGAAGTGAGGTCACACTATATAATAGTTAAACATTCATGTTCAAATCTTTTGGTGCCCAGCGTATTAACAGACTACATATAAATCTTCATAGACCAACAAAAGAAGGCAGCAGCTTCACTACAGGGTGCAAAAAAGGCCCCCGTAAGACAAATCGGATACATCTGCTCAGTAAAGCATTCGAATGGGGTGTCAGAGCATCTAATTAGCATTAAAAATCACCAAAAAAGCTTCTGAACACCACACTATATATCCTATACATTACATAGGCTATATTAAGCTAAAAGGACTCGGATGATAGTAACGAAACAATAGAGCGAAGCGGGCAAAAATAACAGTTGCATTAAGAGCGCAGAAAGCCTCAGGCACTCGCTCTGACCCAGTGACAGTGATCTTGCCCGAGTCGCTCATGCAGCTAACGCAAAACAAACTTTGCTAAATAATTCAAAAGGAGCATAAGTAATGCACCACGTAGAGGGACCCTCTCGTACGCTCCGGTGCACATGCATGTGTTATGTGTTCAGCCCATAGAGAAGCATCATTATCTAAAGACCATCAACCTTTGTCAAGTTCCTCGACGGAAAACAAAGGGGTCAGATGAAGCCATCGCTCTTCTGCCTCGCCGTACTCATTGAGATGGCACTCTGCGTAATGGAGGGCTGGATCAGCACATGGAACACTAAACCCCCTCCCCCGCCATGACACGGGATGTCTAATGCGACCTCTGGTAGTCACGCAATGGACTTGACCGCTTGTAGAAAGGTGCCATGTTTTGTTACATTGTGGGT
The DNA here is from genome assembly GCA_006030095.1 of Triplophysa siluroides. NCBI lineage: Eukaryota > Metazoa > Chordata > Actinopteri > Cypriniformes > Nemacheilidae > Triplophysa > Triplophysa siluroides. The sequence goes on along the minus strand of VCII01000961.1, from coordinate 285 downwards.
ATTACGAGAAGTGGGTATAACCATATGGAACAAAAATTACATAACTTTCAATAATTTATTTGCATTTAATACACTGTCAGACTGCATATGATTATAAAAAAATATATATATAATACCGAAACAGATGCGAGAGAATTTTTCCATGCAAACTGCTATGCAAACAGCTAATGCACTAAATAAATAATATGGAAACAAACTCAAAAACTAAGTGATCTTGCTTATCGATAGGCTTGTTGTTGGGAATGACCATCCCTAAAAAATAAACTCTAAAAGTTCTAAAAAGGA
>VCII01000958.1:0-18834 GCA_006030095.1 Triplophysa siluroides | reverse complement strand
ATGAGAGTTATAGAAGCAGTATTGGGATATAGTAGGGGTTGTTCTTATTAACACACAAATGCTTCATTGCTGGACTGTTGAAGTATCTCTCCAGCAGTAACTGTGTTTCTGTTCTTTCTCTAACTTTTCTCATTTTCTTCTCCTGTTGTTCTTTGGTCTTTTTCTCAAGCCAGTGATGAAGAACAATAATCCTTTTGTTTGCTGGCAGGTTTGGTCTTCTCCGGATCCTTCAGGTGATCTTGTGTATCTCCAGCGAGACCATTAGGACCTGTCTTGATGATGTTTTCATGAGTGTCATTCTCCTTCTGAAGGATTTGTTGTCTATCAGTGTTGCTCTCTGGATGTGATTTTTTCACAGGTGTCTCCTGCTGCTCCCGAGCTTCTGGCTGGACTTCATCCATTTCACGTTCACTCTCCAGCATCTCCGTGTTCTCCATCCAACTAAATATGGGTTGATTTTTCATCATGGGCTTGGGTCTTCTGTGTGTCTGTCCTTTAGCTCAAATGGAAAGATGAACTTCACCTCAGGCTCATCAGACTCGCTTTTATCATTCACGTCCATGAGGATGAGATCAGACCGTGATGAAGGTGCTGACAGTGATATCGCCTCAGTATATTCATATAGGACGTATGGAGATGATCCTAAAGAATGAAGACATTGAGAGAGTCACAATGTTTTTATCTCGACACCATGAACCCTTGTCACATCTGATACACTTTCTCTTACCTTCATGGTCCATTTCCTTGCCATTGTTCAGTTTCTTCTCTGATCTTTCACTCTCCAGAATCTCTGTGTTCTCCTCCATCCAACTAAACATCGGTTGTTTTTTCCTCATGGGCTTCCGTCTTCTGTGTATGGTGTCCTTCAGCTCAAATGGAGAGATGATATGCACCTCATCTTCATCTTCAATGTCCACGAGGACCAGTTGTGAAAATAGATCAGACTGTGATGGGACCAGCGGTTCAGGCACTGATGAATCATGGGATTTTACCCTCTCTGCTGTTGAAGCTGGTGTATGTGGAACAGCTGAAATCGGCAAAGGAGTTGGAGTGAGTCTTGATGTGTTCAGTTTCATCTTGTCATACATCACTAGAGTTTCTCTTACCTTCATATTTTGTCCTTCGTCTGTTCAGGATTCGGGTCGGGCGGAGCAGATCGAACTGACAGATGAAACCCAGATGATTATGGAATTTCCACACCCTTGCAAGGAGTTGGACTTATTCATGCTTGATCATCCATGGTCTGGGTGAGACGTTGTCACGTGATTTGAGCAGTATTTGCAGCCAAACACTGTCTTGACAGTGGTGTCAACCATCAAGACTTGATGATGGAAAACATCCTGATCAACACGAAGTGGTGAGTTGAGTTTCTGTGTTGCCATAGAATTAGGCCCTCGGTTGTGACCCATTTAACCAAAGTTGTAGCTAATCCAAGCTTTGTGATAGCACACTGCCAACGTTTACAGGGATGGACGACTGATGCTATTATACTGTGACTTGAATGAATTTTGCTTTTGAAATGTTTTCTCACTTCTTGCTTATGTTACAGAGCGAAATGAAGCTGTTGATGATATGGTGTGTGCTTTGGGTCCTTTGCTGCACTAGTGTGTGGCAAGCAGAACATTGACTTTTTATCTGAAGGTAAGAGCACTAACAGAAAAAAGTTTTGTTAAACTCAAGCTTCTGCACAGTCGCTGAGAGTTCTGAGCAACAGCAACTTCCAAGGTTTAATTTGACAGAAAACAGAGAATATTCGTTCTTAACCTTCAAAATATCTTACATATTTCAGTAGCTATTGTTATATTTGACAGTGTGTACTGTATGTGATTATTCAGTGCTTTTGCCCATTCAGAATGCCGTGACTTTGACAGATTGGCGCGACTGCTTTAAACCAGACAACAACAGGCCAACATTTGAAGATTTTTAATGAATCACGCATGGTTTAAGGAGGGATAAAGGTCATCTTTTCCATATCCTTTTTCTTTTCAGCTAAGTAAGGATGGCGGTTTTGTCTTTATAATATCTCACTTACTATTTGTCTAACACTTTAAAATATTTCTTTATACAAAAAATGGATATGTACTTTAGAAAGGGGGTCCTTCGCGATAGGTTCCTCCTTGGCATGACAAGTTTTAAAACCCCTGAATAAGGATGTTTTTTTGTTGCTGCAGTTAATAATAATGTCTATGATTGGTCTTAATTTTTGGATACAACCAGTGTAGTAAAAACATAAAAATGCTTCATGGCGAAGAATTTCTGGTAATCAGTTCATGACACCTGACCATATATACAATCCTTTCGACATAATCCAGCACTGTAAACCTACTGGATAGTCACAGAAATAAAGTTAACCATCAATAAGGGCTGTTGTTTCACGAACTAAACTTTTCTCTTGTCATGTTCCTAGTTTCATTCGGTGTTGTAATTCTTCTTATGTTCCTTGGGTCTTGTAAATATTCCATTGGCTAGAAAAAAATATTAATAAAGCTGATTATTATTATAAGATCTGCTATTATAAGCAATGTCATTCTGTACATAAGAAGTATTCAAGTTAATTTTAGCTTAAAGCAGCCATATACAATTTTTGTCCAGTATGTGTGTTTACATTTATGTAAGATGCCTTGTAGCTGATCGCAAGATCGCTGTTTACATGAACCACTTGAGCAGTACGATCCCGTGCATATGTCTGTGCGAGAAGTGACAAGGCACAAACTGCCAGATTCAAACCTGCTTTTGTGGCACGGAGGCAGAGGCACGCTAGAAGCGACTGGCCTTAATAAATAACTTCTCAGGGACATGTTGTGTGTATTTCATGTCACAAACACCAAGATAAAAATGTACAGTTCATAAACGCAGAATAATTTCACCAAATCAATGAGCCACGTTCATCTGATGTGTTCTTACCATAGAAAAATTTAAACGAATATGTGCCTAATGATGGCTTATAGCAAACTCTAAATGTGAACATATGGCCCGTCAGTGTGCTTCACTCGTGTTACGGAAGTTCAGCTGTGTTTATTTGTTTGTTAAAATATGAAAAGTGTTTGTTAAGATTTCTCATTGAACTTTGTATCAAACAACTGGATTTGTATTAAGTAACAGACACAAATATTAATACATGCTGTAAAAAGAGATTTATTGTTAGTTCATATCAGAATGCATTATGTAATGTTTTTAATTTTATTGTTCTGATTAACACAGAGAAGATATGTGGATGAATGGTTATAACCAAACAGATCTTGCCCCCATTATAGGAAAAATACTTCATTTTTTGTCTGGTTATAAGCATTCTTCCAAATATCTTTGTGTTTATCAGAATAAAGAAATGTATACAGATTTGGAACAAATCGAAGGTGACTAAATGATGACAGAATTTTCATTTTTGGGTGAAGTATTCTTTTAAAATTAATAACAGAAGCGTTAGTTTTGCCTTTTTATATTGGACATAAGTTGGATATAAAACAAGCAGATTGACCAGGAGACATTCGCAAGCAGGACCCTTGAAAGGGAGGACTGTAGTAAGATTCCAGCCGTTCTCTGTAGCCCTCGCAAAGCGACACACCACTTCTCTTTTTCCTGATAGAACAGGGATCTCAGAATTTTTGCAGAGAGTCTGTGCAGGTGCGGGGTGGACTGAAACAATAAGTTCTGTTTATGCAAACATTCAAACACTAAACCACTGCACAGGTAAATGATTTAAACAAATGTTTAAAGGAAAAAAAGAGAAGACTCGCTAAACTTACTGAGATACAGATCCATCTCTGGTCTCAGCCATGCAGACCCTGTTTTGTTTGGGTCTTGTCACCCTAGGAACGTCTGTATGACTTTGCTGTCAATAAAACAAAGAGAGATTTACTGCATGTTTGTTACACTTCATTGTTAACAGAAATTGCCAGTAGTTATGCCCTTCTGGACATTCACTGGGTCTCTCTCAGTGTTCAACGGAGTCACACGTGTAGCAGAGAATGGGGCCGCATTGACTTGTGGGAAGCACTGAATCCTGTAGTGAGCCTGGGCGGGTAACGCTTCCTTCTGTGTCTTAATCTCAGGCTGGACTGAAGCAAATAAAAAAAAATAACAATAATGTATTAAAACAAATGCGGATAAAAGAATGTGAATTGGGCAGACGTATTAACTTTCAGATCTTTTCCTCTTTTGAAGGCAGTGGAGGTGTGATGGATGATTATGTACTGAAGTACACACTCCATTTTGGCACTTCCATTTTGAATTGTTCCTGTGAATGAGGAGCGGCACGACTCTTCCATGTGGGCCGGGTCACAGGACGTAACTCTTCTGATTCCTCTTCTTGAATGTGTTTGTTTGACTTTGCTGTAACCACAACAAACAGAGATTTAAAGCAAGTACATTCAACTATTTTAAACTTGAAATTCAACCTAAGTATGATCAGAGCTCTGGTATAAATCTGACCTGTGATGTATCCAAATGTTGATGTTTGACACTTGGACCCTCACACAGAGAAGAATCATCGGGGTCAGGACAAACAGATAAAGGTCTAGAAATACATCAAAAATATTGTTGAACTTTTTTAGCAAACACGGAAGGACAATTACAAGTGAACATGGTTAAACCAAATACTACAAGTGTTTAAGGAATATAACAAGAAGTTGATGAACTCTCAGTGGTGTAGATGTCATTGGACACTGCCCTCATCTCTTCACGTCTGTCTGTATGACTTTTCTGTAAATATAACAAACAGAGATAAAACACATGTACATTCGACTTTTTTTACTTGAACCAGGCAGATGTTATGATGAGAGCTCTGATGTAAATCTAACCTGTGATGTAGGAGTGCCACGAAGCCTGTATTTAGCCTGGGCAATAAATACAACAAACAGATTTAATGCACGTCCATTTTACTTGAACTGAAAACTAGTTATGATCAGAGCTCTGTTATAAATCTAACCTGGGAGGGATCAGCAGTAAGACTTGTGTCTGAATCTGAGGACACTCAGACTGACTGAACCTGGTAAACAAAACAGTTACAGTGAGGAGCACATTTTACAAATGTGTAAACAGAGGAATGTGAAATTGACAAACAAATGAATTAACTTACGGATGTGTAGCAGCGGACACAACTCTGGATGTATCCGGAGCAAAGTATGCGCTGTACCTGATGTTGATGATGTTGGAGCTAGGGATGGGAACCTTCTTTAGAACCGGTGCCCAGTGAATCGATTCCTTGGAACCGTTAGCGTACCTGCTTAACGATTCCGCTTATCGGTTCCGCTCGTTGCAAATGTGTCAACGCGCTGCGTTGTTTTGGTTACGCAGCAAACATGTCATCGAGGCAGAAGCGATCTAAAGTGTGGTTATATTTCACTAGAAAAGACGCCAATGCGGTCATTTGCAACAACTGTAAAAGTTTAATTTCGGCAAAGGGGGGAACTACCTCCAATATGCAGAAACATTTGGCCACACAGCACGCAATTCATTTGCAGGACTGTCGCGTGTTTGATACACTACTACTTAGCGACACAACAACAACAAGTGAGTCAAGCAGCAGCGGAGCTAACGAGACGTCATCTGCTATTAATGCCGAAGGTAACTTCTCTATTTAGTTCATGTGAGCGCCATTTCATTGTGTAAACTTTTACTATATGAATAATAATCTCCATTGTCATTGTCAATCAAATTTAGATGATGATGACCTTGACTGTTTAGTCTGTGTTTTTAGTTTTTATGGCACTTAAATGGCAGTTTTATTTTATTTTTTTGTCTGGACCAATGATGAATGTGAAAAATTCTATAGGTCCCTGGACTTTACTTTGTAGCCTACTTTTAGGTTTGTTCTGAGGTTGCTACACATAATTTGTGTATACTCTGAGTATGTGCTATGTTCTTATCAGATATTAAAGCGAGTTAATACAAACAAACAAATTTGTACTTATTCCCTCACCCAATGAGAATCGATAAGAGAATCGATAAGGAATCGGATCGATAAGCAATATCGATAATGGAATCGGAATCGTTAAATTCTTATCAATTCCCATCCCTAGTTGGAGCTCTATGATGTTTTTCATCAGGTAGGTTTGAAGAATGTCCAGCCTGAGCACATAACAGCCTCCTCGGTAGCAACATCTCGAACTTTACACTGCGAATGAGCTGTAAATACAACAAACTCAGAAAGTAATACATGTGTCATAGTAGAACGTGGTTTGATGTAGTAGTTACCATGAGGAATCTGGTAACGTTATAACTCAAACCTGAGAGATGTTACACCGTGAACTCTAGGCAGGTACACTCTGACATGAAGCTCTATAAATACATACAACATATTGTTAAAAAAGGACAAAACATGATTTTTATTTGAACTAAAATGCATAAAGACTTAAGACTGTGTCTATTCAACATTGCTTAAAAATCCAGTTTCTGTTCATAATGTTTACTGCGTGTATGTCTTATGTTACCCTGTAGTGGAGGAGTTGATGTTATTCGCTGTCTCAGACATTGGATAAGATCGTTGAGCCATCCTATCTGGACCTGTACATGAAAAAAACATCATAAGAAACAGCACAAAAGTAAATGATCACAGCATCATATTGTCAAGAAGTGTCAGGTGTGAGAAAAACATATAATGTCAAGAAAATAAACAACAGGCTTTCAGGTGAGCTGTACTGTAAAGCAGCGGCAGACAAACAGACGATGATGATACTGTACACATGTGTACATTGAGTTAAAAATATCTTGACAAGCACAAATATGATGACCACAAATATCCCAAAGTTAAGATCCAACAGTAATACATGAAATAAACGATGCTTGCGATTGTGTTTTTATGCGTTTCGCTACAGTACACACTCAAATACTTAACCATAGTAGAAACAGGGTATACTTTTAGTGTCGTTGGGACGTTAACTGACTTAAATTTAGATTACATTTCCATCTAAGCATTAAGCAGACGCTTTTACCCAAGAAAATTAGGAAACAAATAAGCGATATATTATGGATTTCAGTGACATAACGTTACTTTCGCGCTCACATGCAGTTCATGTCAAATCCTGATTAATCAAATAAAAACTTTAAGGAAACATATCGCAAACAACGTTACGTACAGTTTTCCACTGTCGAGGGCTCAGAGGATTTTGGAGCAGTGATCCTTACGTTATATCAGAGAAAGACTCAACTGTAAGACATTCAGAGTGTGACAGCCAAACACTGAAGACTTTACAGCTGAGAAACTCTCGACAAAAGCAGACAAAGTACACTACAAGACTCGATAAACTGTGAACTCTCACGAGCACAATGAAAACGCTGCTCTCGAGCTTATATACTGTGTGACCGTGACGTAACAATGGAAAGCATCCTTTGCAAGCCGGATAGAATAGATGTTATCATGAGACTTGAATCCTTCGCCAATACGAACACGCTGAATCTTGAAGAGAGAAAAATTCAAGACACATGACAGCGCCACCGTTTTTTTCATGTATAATTATTTACTCAAGTAAATGCAAGTTTATGATTTAGACAACAACAATTATCACACAAGGGTAAGATTTAAAAACAAAACATTGAGCCAGGGGTCATATACATACATTACAATATAAGAAAACCCTTGAGCCCTCTCTATTAATTATTATATTGTTATTAATATTATACAAAATTATATTAGATTTTTTAACCTTCCTTTCACCTTTTTGTATGTATCAAACTAACTATTGTGGATTATGAAAATAATAATAGAGGTTTAACAGACAAAGGTACGCTTGTGTTAAGAATTTGGCTAGAAAAATAGATGAAATATTTGTCTTGTTAAAAAAATGCTATAAAGTTTTTATAGAAATAGTTTAATTTTCAGTCACGATTTTGTTTTGCCAAAGCATTAAACATAAAACAAAAGACCTACAATAACACACAATAAAGGTTAATTAAAATAAGGTGCAAAATAAATATTATATAATATAATATAATATCAAATAATTTCATCTATTAGAATTTAAATCTCCAGACTCTGTCTTATATTTAAAAGTACACAAATATTTGATCTGAGATCAAACCTGGAGATATTCTCAAAGAGATCTTCTTTAAGCTCAGAAGACAAGTGCTAATTCATGGTTGCTACGGCATAAAAACCTTGAAGAATATATTATTAACTTTAAGGAGGAGTCTTTTAAAAGTACTACATCCCAAGCAACTTAAAAAATAAAGCCATCGGTGATTTCATATTTGACAGTAAATTTGATCATGTTTTCCTACAATCATTTAGCATTTCCTCTATAATTTGTTATTATGTTAATACCTTTATGTCACTAGAAGACGAATATTTGTTTTAAAATGATTGAAAACTTTCATCACTACTATCTCATCATCTTCAATTGCTCATCCCTAAACAATACAGCATACCCTAAATATTTTTATAAATGAGTTTTAATGTCATATTTAATGAAGAAAGCATCTACTTGATATAAATATACATAACAATGTTATGTTTGCCCTCATGCTACGAGAGTCAGCAGTAACTTTACCAGTTTGTCTCCTGGGTGTTGGATATACGAATGCTGCCGTCTACTTGTAATGGGTACCCAGTGCTAGGAACGAATTCGGGTCATGAAGTGAGTTTTTATCACTGAGCTAATGAAGATGATAAATAATTGTTGGACCCAGAAGGCAGAAGAGTTACAGTCAGGAGGCTTATATGATTTGAACAATAAGACTTTACTTGATATCCCAAAAAGTACAACGAAACGGGAGCCGAGCTTCCACCAAAAAGTTCAAGAAACAATAAGCAGGTAACATCCAAAAAACAGAAACTTAGCTTTTTATGTGAGGTTAACAGATCCATCGAAGGCTCAAGACTGAACACAAGAGAATAAAAAAGGCAAGTTGAATTAGAATCAAACACAGGTGTCGCTAATAAACATGAGCAGTAACACAAAGTACTCTGTATCAGCTGACGCCACCTAGAGGCTGGGAGACGGGAGACGGGAGAGGCATAACGGTGCAGAAGTAGTGATGCCAACTAACGGTTCGGAGAGTCATTACATGGTAGCGCCTTACACTACTGTGCTTGCCCAAATACAAGAACTTTGTCTGCACCTCCTTGTGAGGAAGGCTTTCTAAAGACACCTTGTAATCCCTCGCGTCCTTTTATGGATAGAAGTCCATAAAAGGATTGACATTGTCGTCCGCCCGCCATATTGGAACGGTACAACAGCAAGCTGACTGTGTATGACTATGAAAACATATTTATTGTTGTATAAACTCAAACATAAATGTATATTTAAGAAGCATTTGTTCCGCATAATATTCGTGTTTCTATGCTAATAAACAAAAGCCGAACGTGAAGCCTCCAATCAAACTGGGTAAGCAACACGTTCGGCCGCCTCGCGCAGAGCCGCCAACCAGCCCCACAACCACCCCTGGAAGCTCTACGCGAGACATAGAAAACATTTCGCCGCCTGCTATTTATACTGCTGAGAATGCAGAGTACTTCCATCGACGGTAACCCCTCAGAAATTACAATAACGTTATGATTTTTGAGTCACAGATGGTTCATTATACACATTATTGCCCGAAACACAACTCGGAAAAACGAATATTACTAAAGGACCAACAAAAACATCGCAAAAACGGCACTGGGAACTGCGTCATTGATCGTTCTAAAGCAACAGCCAATGGCAAGTCTCAAACGGCAGAACTAGCTATCATTCATCATTAATGCATTGTTTGCGGCATATTATATAATCAACACATTGCCATTTTAATAACCTGTTTTACACGATCATTCCTGAACCATACTTCATTGTACTTAACTTAGAACCATTGTCTTCATTAGAAGACTGCCATCTAGTGGTAGCGAAGCAAAATACACTCATTCGTCGATAAACAATGACCGTCTAAAGCCAGAGGGGAGACGTTTTAAGACAAACAAATGCAAAGTGTGTGAAGTAAGGGCTTAGCCATGTTAAATATTACTGATAAAAACTTAAATTCACTTCATTAAAACATCTCTGAAGCGTTTGTTGTGTTGCGCTGTTAAACAGCGCCTGATCTTGTCAGCAGGTGGCACTTTCAACAAACGTCATTTATTCACTTAAAGAGGTGGTAAAGACAATTTATTTCTTCTTTCCAATAATGAGCTTACTGTTTCAATCTATCTTTGCAGTTTTGTAGATTTGTGCAAACTTTAATGTATACAGTGTAGTATTTTGTCATCATTGAGTTAAGTGGGATACTTTCCTTTTTAATGTGCACATGAATTTAAAGCGTTCTAGCTTTCTAGCTTTTTAGCTTTTTATCTTTAATGTGCACATGCATAGTTTTCCTGTAGCTCAGTGGTAAGAGCAAAGGTTGTGGGTTCGATCCCAGGGGATTGCAAATACCTATGTAAAAAATGTATAAGAAAATGCAAAGTAAGTTGCTTTGTCTGCCAAGTGCATAAATGTAAATGTGAATAAACTTTCGGAACACCTAAGGCTGTTAAACTGGCTCTTGGTAATGAACCATTTTACTTAAACAGATAATTTGCAGATGATATTTTCTAAAAATATATATGCATTAAAGATGAGGTAAATAATGTAAAATACAAGGATAAAAACTGAAATGAAATGTAGGACACATTTTGTCTATCACGGCAACTAACCGTGAAATATAAAAGGCATTTATTAGGCCTACTGATGAAGGATATTTTCGAACTGCCAGTCAACTCGAAATTTTCACCCATGCGGTTATTGAACTCGTGTTTAACAATCAAAATCCCATCTACTTAAACAAGAGTTATTGTATACGAGGACTTAGAACAGACCTGCTTTTGACAATAAGACTCGACCAGTGAGAGACAAGTCTTGCTAGCCATGAATTGAACTTTTTCCTAATAATGTCTTTTATGGGTTTGAGATTAAGTTCTGCAGGAATCATATTTTACTTGAAAGACACCTTTACACCCAAATAATTAATTACATCTTTAATCTGAATTTATACACCATACAAAAAAGTTACATAGGGAGGGGGGACATGTTTTTCAAGTACAAACGAAATTCTAATTAATTTAGAAAAATATGTACAAAACCATAAAGACTTAAATAACAATCATCATTATAAAACGGCGCTGACTTGAGTATTAATGGCTAAATCGGGTGGATTCTTTTTCATTTGGAAGTTTTTTACATGCCTGTAAAGTGTAGGGACAGGTTTGTGACCATATTTTGAAAGTTACACAACCCGTAGAATCTCTTCAATGTTTTGTGTCAGACACGCATTCCACTCTGAGACAACATGCGCTCAGGATCACCTGTTTGTCCACGCAGCATTTGATTGGCTGGAAACTTCAGGCGGCACTGCGCACTCGAACACACCTGCCTGAAGCTGAACGCTGAGATGTATATAATGTAATCAATCATTGAGTTAAATTCACACGAAAAGCGAAGCGGTTCATCCTCACGAGGCGATGATATCTGCGTTTATTCCATTTGAGAGTTTGAAAGACGTTCATGGTCGTTGTGTTGAAAAGCTGTGGAGAATCTTACAGGACATGAGGGTGAGTGGATGACAGAAATGATCATTAATTATGTTAAATCTTAATAATCACATTATGTTCTATCAATGACAAATGTACAAATACACAAATGTGTTTTCAAGTAAAACTAATGACATTTTCTTTGACACATTTATTGCACAGACTTATTTTTTTGGACATATACTTAATTATGTTTCACATAACACTGATGTTTTTTTTGTTTGTAAACATGTAGAGAGAAAAGCTATGTATATGAGCTCTGGGGTTCATGAGCAGCTGACAAGGAGGCAGGAGGAGGTGTTACAGTAATGTGAGTTATAGAAGCAGTATTGGGATATAGTAGGGGTTGTTCTTATTAACACACAAATGCTTCATTGCTGGACTGTTGAAGTATCTCTCACATGTGTCTCTTGCTGCTCTGGAGCTTCAGGCTGGACTTCATCCATTTCACTCTCCAGCATCTCCGTGTTCTCCATTCAACTAAACATGGGTTGACTTTTCCTCATGGGCTTCGGTCTTCTGTGTCTGGTGTCCTTCAGCTCAAATGGAGAGATGATATGCGTCTCATCTTCACCTTCAATGTCCATGAGGACCGGTTGTGAAAGGAGATCAGACTGCGATGTGACCAGCCGTTCACGCACTGATGAATGATGGATTTAAACGTCTTGGCTGTTGCAGCTGGAGTATGTGGACCAGCTGATATTAACAAAGGAGATGAAGTGAGTCTTGATGTTTTCAGTTTCATCTTGTCATACATCCCTAGACTTTCTCTTACCTTCATATTTTGTCACCTCCGTCTGTTCAGGATTCGGGTCAGGTGGAGCAGATCGATGAAACCCTGATGAATGAAGAGCTGGACATAGTCTCAAGGTTTTACCTCAACATACAAAGTGTTTCAACTGTGAAATCTATATAAACTTTCTTACATTCATGATCAATGTTTTCAGCTTCCATCCTCAGTTTCCTCCCTGAACGTCTCTCCTCTGATCTCTCAGGTGATGCAGTTGAGGGTTGAGGATAAACACGTATCACCAGCGGTTCAAGCCTTGATGGATGATGGGATTTGACCCTCTCAGCTGCTGAAGCTGGTGGACATGGAGCGACTTGTTTTGGTGGAGGAGATAGTGAAAGTGTCAAGGTATCGATGCTCAATGGAGAAGCATCTCGGGACTTCTTCCTAGACTTTCTGTGAACTGCAGGACTTGTTCTGATGTCAGTCTGCATCTTCTTCAACTCTCTCTTATGTTCCAATACGTTCACGTGTTGCTCTGAATCTTCTAATCGTTTCTTGGTTTTGAGGAGTTGTGTCATCACCGGCTGTGATAAAGTATAGTAGGACTCTTATTTTTCTGTCATTAATTACAGTTACATCTGATGTAGTTGAAGTTAATACTGTGTAATATTCAATATTGGAAATGACATCAACACTATAAGTCTAACTTTAAAGATTATGCTTTAATGTATCCTTCTCACATTTGTATACTTTGGTCATTCAATAAGAATAATTGATGTAGTTATTTTTTTATTTTAACAGCATAGTCCCATTCAGATGTAATCTCCAGGGAGTCCTGGTCAAAATGGCAGGACAAAAAGTTACAAAACAACTACAGACACATCAAAAAATTAGTTCATACAAGAGATCAAAGAAGTTAATTAAAACATTTACAAGTTTCCCTTAACTTGGTCCATACAATATTTTTAAAAACATTTAGTGAAGGGAGTGGTTCCAACATTAAGATGCTCTGCAGTTCATTCCACAAAAAAGTGCCTTAAAAAAAAAGGCTGTTTTACCAAGCTCTGTGTATATTCTTGGGATGAAGTAGAACTTGATCAACAAGCAAGCAAATATAATATGTTTGTATGTTAATATTAACATGCCATTTATATAAAAAATATGACAGACCGGTTTAATATATATTTATAAATCACAGTGAAATGTGTAAATGCGATCCTCATGTTCAAATTTATTTTTGGAAGTCACTGATCCTGAGACTGTGTTAGAGGTTGAAAGTTTAAAATCATTCCTCCTTCTGCTCTCATGACCAGGTTGTAGAGACCACGCACCGGTTTGGGTCCGGGCAGAATTCTGAACCTCGACAGCGTCTGAGCGACCACCACTTTCATTTCTGCCATATCAAAGTTCTGACCGATGCAGTTCCTAGCAGACATACACAGAAGAGACTGATTGGTGAGTCAAGCACAAATGATCTGTCACTCATCTCCCTCCGACATTAACTCGTGCGTGGGTAAAACAGAGGGTGTATTATAGTGTGAACTGTACCTGGGTCCTGCAGAGAATGGTATTAAAGGTGATCTTTCCTTTCCCTATGTGAATCAAACCGCATGGGGTCAAACACCTGAAGAGAGAGACGGCAGACATAATTCCTGATGTTCTCATTTGTTTCAGTGTCGATGAGAGCGCTCCAGATAACAGGATTATGAAAACCATATAAAACCATAAATACTTATCAAGCACAAGCATCCTACAGATAGAAAAATATGATTAGCATCTGTTTTAAATATTGTTTCTATACTTGTTTAACGGCTTCTTATCTAGACGTCAGCAGCGAAGTCTCTGGATTTGATGGGACATCAGTGAAGTGAATAGCCTGTGGAATGACAAGGTCTCCTGGAATCTTCATGTCCTGCGAGAAGTATCGGGTCAGAGCCAGAACGGGCGGGTGAAGCCTCAAACTCAACTTAATACACATGGTGGTGAATGTAAGCTGACTGAGGTCATCCCTACAGCCAATCAAAATCAAGCATTCATTAAAACACGGGTTCCCAAACCTTTCAGCCCGCGACCCCCAAAATAACAGTGCCAGGGGACTCGAGACCTCCACTATCCTTGGAAGTGGATAAAGTATACAAACAGTGCGCGTAACTGCGCACATGCACTAAAAGGTCTATCCAAACACGCGCAAAATGACAACACATAAGAACACAGTCTAACATAAAATTACATTATTTTACTTGTTGTTATACATAAACCATGAACTATTACTGCAGATGGTCATCTTTCATCAAACTGATTCGAGTGCTAATGGATGTCCTCTTTATGCCACCGCCGGCCTCTTTTCGTAGCCTACCTGAGGACGATAGCCTTTCTGACTCCTGCACTTCTCCTGCAAGGGTTAACTCCTCTGATGCTAAAAAAGCAAAACCAACAGTCAGAGCTTTCATATGAATTATTAATCGTAGAGTTGTGTAATACTGATGATGTCTTTATACCACTGCTGTGTGCCGCAGAGTACAGCATCTTCTAAATTTAAAGATCTCGTATACACAGGCAGTTTCTGCCAATCTCATATTAATATTGAGTGCCTATACAGTATTACATACGTCGTATCTTCGAAGAGTATTTAGTTTGATCAAATTTATAAAAGAGAGATACAGCTGTTCAAATTTTTTTCAGAACAAGACAAGCTGCTAGAGGTGGGACTAGTGAGATGGAACTACAGCACGAGCAAGAAACACATCATGTCATCACTTCGTGTTTTGTACACCCTAATAGACAATATCATCATAAATATGTCTATAGCCCTATTCGCACGGGTATAAGTATTATCTGGGGACCTCGTGTGATTTATAAATCACCTCCCCACATCTGTATTTCATGTGGCGCATTCGCAGGGGATAAGTGAAGCGTGTGATTTTACAAAAAATTACTGACATATTTCCCAGATGTGATGGCAAGGCTTTGCGTATAGTTTGTATAGCCTAGTTGTATGGTGTTTATTGATATATGACCGTACCTGTCAGCATTTGAGACCCGCTGACAATTTTACTAGCTTTTCCATCGTATATAAATAAACGGGAGACTCCCGGGCAAAACATGGCGATTTATGGAAATGACCCAGTCACCAAATTAATATCAAAACAGCCTCCATTATTCGCAAACGGTGGATAATGCCTTGTAAAATGATTTATGAGCCTGCCAAAATCACAGAGATGCTGATTTATACGGGACTAATATTATCACAGGACCTCGGTGTTAGTCAAAATATGGTAGGTCATTTGAGGGGGAATTTTTACATTAGAAATTACAGACATGCAAAGGGATCCAATATTAGAAAAACTTTCCGAAACAATTTGGAGTGCTGGGGGAGTGTATCAAGTACAGAAACACTACATCATACGTCCAACTCCTTTTTAAACAAGTTGACCATGTTAAGCAAGAGAACCCAGCACGTTTAGCAGTGTAAAGAAGTCAGAATTCATGACATAGCATGATAGCTCCTCTTTAACTATTTTCTAATTTTTCCATTTCTCTCTGCTTTAAGTCTCCCCAACCGGAAACTTTCCAGGGGCGTTGCTAGTGATGAAAGGGATAGTGGGCTTAGCCCCCTGATAATAACAATCTAACCCCCTTACACGTGTTGTGGAAACTTTTCTGAGAGATGAGACCAAGACTTGTCTTTGAAAATATTAATTTGCTTGCAAGCAGGATCAACTCAAAACAGAGTGACATTCATCAGTCTGCAGAGAGTGGAACACGCTCTGTTATCTGCATACCATTTTTATACCCTTACTGCTCTTTTCTCTACCAATCCAATCTCATTTGACATTTTCCCATGCTATGTTTTACTCAAGGGCCGTGCACATCTCTTCTCAATAACACAAGATATCATTCATTGTAGAAGAATTTGGTTTACCAAAACCTCACATAGGCCTCTGTTCTGCTACATTGAAAAAGATAAATCAGTGAAACACTCCTAGAAAGTCACTAACAACCTCACACAAGTAATGAATACATATTCTTACATTAGTTTGTAAATCACAAGTTTTGCAAAAGCAAAAAAATAGAAATTTCCTCCACTCACGTAAACATACAGCCGACATCAGACCTCTCAATAATGCCTACAAAGTATTAGGCCTAACTTCTGCATACAAACATCACTTACACTGCTCCACTATGAGCAAGATTCTCTAACAGTCACTACACTGCAAACAATGAATTACTCACTAAGCATTTTATGTCTTATTTTCTAGTACAATATAAAATGTCTTAAATCAAGATGAACTTGACAAGAAACATTATCTAAGATTTTTAGTCTTGTTTATAAATGAAAATTCAAAGCAAAAAAAAAATCTGCAAATGGAGAAAAAATATAAACTCTATTTAGTTTTACTTTTTTCTGAAGAACCCCATACAATAAACTGCAGATTATTTGGCTTGTAGTATACAAGTCCCGTAGACTGTAAAGAGATTTATGTTAACATGGTCCGAACACAAAATTCTCTTAAGCATAACAGTGTCTTTACATGAAGAGGTCAGATGCAAAACCTGCAAATTTCGTCCGACGACTTTGTTTAAACATTTTTTTATCAGGCGCCTCTATTTACTTCCAGCAATAGCAGATATTTCAGACCGGGCAGAGTGTGGTATTTAGCGGGTTTAGAAGCAAACTTATTTAAGTAATGTACTGTAGGCTATATGTAACCCGGACATCTTATTAGAGCTGTAGGGGACTCAACACAAAGCACAAACCACAGTCTATTTCTCTGCACAAATGTATTTATTCGACAATAATAAGAATAGCTCAAGGATAAATGGAATTGGCAAAGAAACCGAGTAAAACGACAAGACACTTTAGAACACCTACAGACCACAGGGCCCACCGGTTTTATCACATAGCGAATACTCCACCAATAAGTGCACACTCACACTACATCACAAGAGAAAGCAAAAGTTCACTTCAAATTCCAGACAATGATAATCACCCAAAATCAAAATCACTACTATATTCCTTCACCTTGGCGGAGTAATTCACATGGCATATACAAGTGATAACCCCACAGTTTGTGGGTCCACAATAGATAACAAACAAACAAACAGAGTAAGAAAAAAATATACAACAATAACTCCAATCACGTTGCCATAAAGGACCCGGTTTAACATTTGGGTCACACCAAAATACCCATTAAGCCACCATTTCTGGTAAAGAAAACAAAAAGTAAAGGGCAATCATGCATTCTCTGCAAAAGAAGAAACACAATGTATAATCACCATATAAAAAGTTACTATAATTAAAAACATTTACATTCAAGTATAAAACAAATTAAAATATGAAATGTTTAAACTCAATCCAAGAATTTAGTACGGATTAATACCTGTATTTACATGCTTAATTCTCTGAGACACCCAAAACATGTTGATCCAAACAGGCACTAAAACACAAAGCAGATATAAATATTAAAACCAAGCAAACTCGCAATAGCAAAAAGGATTTGACTAAAATTACCATGTATGCTCTAAAATAGGTCTGCTTAATTCTTTGATGCAAAAACAACATTTTCTGACGGGGCACTCACCAATTCAGTTCTGTTAATCGATGGTCTTATCATCAGCTCTTACACAGCCTTAAGTTCCCACACCACATGGTGCTTCAAAGAGGAAGTCCCTAAAATTGGACTTCCTTTTATAACAATCTGACCTGTGGGATTTGTAGTCCATCTCATTTGTAGTCCCTATATCTTCTACCCCATTACATATACAATGTGTGGAGAGCACTGATTTAACATCATAATCTCATTTTTCACAGAGGTGGCTTTTAGAGTTTCGCATCTGAACTATTCATATGTAGATCCTTGTTGTCATACATTTCATCAGTAGGCCTAATTAAATGCCTTTTATATTTCACAGTTAGTTGTCCTGACAGAAAAAATGTTTCCTACATTTCATGGCAAAACGTTTCTATCATTATATTTTTTATATTTTCCTCATGTTTTAATAATATATTCAGAAAATATCATCTGCAAATCATCTGTTTAAGTAAGATGGTTCATTACCAAGAGCCAGTTAAACAACCTTGTTCAGACACTACATTCATGTGCACACATTAAAAGGGAAAGTAGGCCTATCCCACTTTACTCCATTATGAGTAAAGACTACACAGCATAGATTAAAGTTAACACAAAAACTGCTTAAATAGGTTGAAAATAGTAAGCTTATTACTGGAATGTAGAAATAAGTTGTTAATTTCACAGATCACCTCTTTGAGTAAATGAATGACGTTTGTTGAAACAGTGCCACCTGCTGACAGGATCAGGTGATGTTTATCACCGCGACACCACGAGCGCTTCAGAGATGCGTTTAATGGAATGAACCTGTAAAATTACATTCATGTACCACGACTCGCGTCGCGAAAACATATGAGCCATATCAATATACTCTTCTTGTTTATGAAATGAAGTGTTTTAAATCCTCAAAAAGATGAGGGGCATTTGGTGAAACGCGGAAGTCACACATGCACTGAGTCCATTGACCAATCAGGATCCGAAACAATTATATTGACACTTCAAATTAAGTATATTTTTTTGTCTTCGGACAGGTAATATTTGTACTCGAAGACAAGTGA
>VCII01000956.1:0-21720 GCA_006030095.1 Triplophysa siluroides | reverse complement strand
TTAAGAAAACACTGTGTAAACTAAAATGAGCATTTAACCTTTTTCTGCTCTTATAAGATAACAAAACCCTGTGTGTATGAACAATGATTTCAGGAGCTTGAGCACAAACTCATCTCTCTGATGAAGAAAGAGCTGAAGATCTTCAAGAGTCTACTGACTCCAGATTACCATCATGCTCTGAGAGAGAAGAGGAGGATGATGAAGATCAGATCAGAGTCAGAGAGATGTTTCTGAAGATCACACTGAACGTCCTGAAGAAGATGAAGCAGACAGACCTCGCTCACAAACTACAGACCAGTAAGAGCTCTCAGTCATGTGACTATTACATCACTTTACCTTCAGACGAACAGACACAGTGTCTGTATTTACTGATGATTATTAGTGAAAATACATTTACAGTTAATAAACCAACAGAATATAAACATGAAGCTTTTGTGTTCATCTAATGTCATGATCATCAACATCTTAAGACACTCTTGAGTCAAATATAATAACAGAATAGCCAAAATATTCATTTGGTTTATAAAAATATATATATATGTTCTGACATTATACATACAGTGGAATTCAGGATTTTCCTAATTGTATACATTTATATTCCCTTTGTTTATCAGTATTTGCCCCTGTATACATGAAGAAACACAAATCCAGACTAAAAGAGCAATTCCAGAGAATGAATGAAGGAATCTCAGCTCAAGGAAGCTCAACACTTGTGAATGAGATCTACACAGAGCTGTACATCACAGAGGGAGGGAGTGAAGACATCAATAATGAACATGAGGTGAGACAGATTGAGACGGCATCCAGAAGATCAGAGACACAAGAAACACAAATCAAATGTAATGACATCTTTAAAGTCTCACCTGAACAAAACAAACCCATCAGAAGTGTGCTGACTAAAGGAGTCGCTGGAATTGGAAAAACAGTCTCTGTGCAGAAGTTCATTCTGACTGGGCTGAAGCTGAAGGAAAACAAATCAAGATCTTCACCTCATATTTCCACTTCCTTCAGAACTGAATCTGATCAAACAGACAAATATCAGTCTGATGGATCTTCTTCATCAGTTCTTCACAGATACAAAAGAACTGAGACCAACAGACTTTGATGATTATAAAGTTGTGTTTATCTTTGATGGTCTGGATGAGTGTCGCTTCCTCTAGATTTCTCAAAGAATCCCAGTTTGTTTGATGTCGGAGATTCAGCGTCAGTGGATGTGCTGCTGACAAACCTCATCAAGGGGAATCTGCTTCCTTCTGCTCTGATCTGGATCACCTCTCGACCACCAGCAGCAGCCAATCAGATTCCTCCTGAGTGTGTTGATCTGATCACAGATGTACGAGGATTCAATGACCCTCAGAAGGACGAGTATTTCAGGAAGAGAATCAATGATGAGAGTCTGGCCAACAGAATCATCACACACATGAAATCATCCAGAAGTCTGTACATCATGTGTCACATCCCAGTCTTCTGCTGGATTTCAGCCACTGTTCTCCAGAGAATGTTGAGTGAAGCAGAGAGTCCAGCACAGATCCCAAGACTCTCACTCACATGTTCACACACTTCCTGATGTTTCAGACCAAACTGAAGAGTCAGAAGTATGATGGGAAATGTGAGGTAGATCTTCAGCAGGCTAGAAAGAGTCTTGAGTCACTGGGAAAACTGGCTTTTCAACAGCTGGAGAAAGGGAACCTGATCTTCTATGAGGAGGATCTGAGAGAGGTGTGACATTGATGTCAGAGAAGCGTCAGTGTACTCAGGAGTTTGTACTCAGATCTTCAGAGAGGAGTTTGGGAAACCTGGGGAAGGTGTTCAGCTTTGTGCATCTGAGCGTTCAGGAGTTTCTCGCCGCTTTATGTGTGTTTCTGTCATTTCTTCACCAAACATCAGGACTCTTCAGCAGATTGAGGTCAAATATGAGTGATTTACTGAAGAGTGAAGTGGACAAGGCCTTACAGAGCGAGAACGGACACCTGGATCTTTACCTCAGATTTCTTCTGGGTCTTTCACTGGAGTCCAGTCAGACAATCTTACGAGATGTGATGACACAGACAGGAAGAAGCTCTGACAGTAAACAGGAAATAGTCGAGTACATTAAGAGAAGATCAGAGAATCTCTCTCCAGAGAAATCCATCAATTGTTTACTGTCTGAATGAACTCAATGATCATTCTCTAGTGCAGGAAGTACAAACATATGTGAACAGAGGAGATTTGTCGAGTCTTACTGGAGTCCGTCTCTCTCCTGCTCAGTGGTCGGCTCTGGTGTTTGTGTTACTGAACTCAGAAGAGAAGCTGGATGAGTTTAATCTGAGTAAATATGATCCATCAGATGAAGGTCTTCTGAGGCTTCTGCCAGTGATCAAAGCTTCCAGAACAGCTCAGTGAGTCATTTAACTGCATTCACCTGAACATTTGCATTTATGCATTTAGCAGACGCCTTTATCCAAAGCGACTTACATTGCATTATCCTTTACATTTATACATAGGCATTTGCAATCCCCTGGGATCTAACCCATAACCTTGCGTTGTTAAAGCTATGCTCTTACCACTGAGCTACAGGAAAGCTCTTGTGCTCTGGCCTTTTATTTATTTGTTTGTCTTATCTTGATGTGTTTATATCTTAGTGTGTTAACTCACTGTTGTGTTGTTATTTCTCTCTCAGTCTGAGTCGCTGTAATCTGACAGAGGAAAGTTGTTCATCACTGGCGTCAGTTCTCAGATCAAACTCCTCAAGTCTGACAGAACTGAACCTGAGTGGAAATAAACTGAAGGATTCAGGAGTGAAGCTGCTCTCTGATGGACTGAAGAACACAAACTGTAAACTGAAGACACTAGAGTAAGAAAATCCTTAAAGCAATAAAGTTAAACATGTATGTCTGTGTTGTGTATATCAGTCAGTGAATGACTCTGTTGATTTAGATTCACAGCATTATCATAATAGTGAGATCATTTAAATAATTTGAATCTATTAAACTATACACACTATTATTGTACAATGTGAGTGATTTACAGTCATTTCATTTATTACATCTTGTAAAAAGGGACATTATTTGATGAATAATACATTTGAATATTATATTAAACAATTTTACTCCTAATTATTGTCTTAATGTTATTGACATTATTTAATTTATTTTTCTTCTCTCTTCAGTCTGTCTGGTTGCAGTATTGGATCTGCAGGTTGTGTTGCTCTGACTTCAGCTCTGAGATCAAACCCCTCACATCTGACACAACTGGATCTGGACTGTAATAATCCAGAAGATTCAGGAGTGAAGCTGCTCTCTGATCTACTGAAGGATCCACACTGTCAGCTACAGACACTACTGTGAGTTACTGATTCAATTATAATTTTGTGTATAAACTCACTATTATTAATAATCTCAAGTGACTGTCAAGTATTTTTGCTGTTTATACTGTAACTTTGGATAAAAGCATTTCCCAAATTAATAAATGTAATTGTATTATGCAGAAAGTTGCTCTCCATATACATGATGTTAAACATGACACACTTTTCTTGTGTTTCTGGACACACACATCATGTTTTGCTGAAGTTAAATGTCAATCAAGCTAGAAGTTGTCAGAATTCATTGAAAATGAATGAGATAAACTTGTTTTTTAATGTTTGTGTCTTTCTCCTGGAACATTGTTATATTTGTTACATTTGTTATACTGTGAGATTTAAATCTCACATGAACCTTGTTGCTTCAAACAATAATCCTGAGAAATAGACGCCTTTATCCAAAGCGACTTACATTGCTTTATCCTTTACATTTATACATAGGTATTTGCAATCCCCTGGGATCTAACCCATAACCTTGCGTTGTTAAAGCTATGCTCTTACCTCTGAGCTACAGGAAAGCTCTTGTGCTCTGGCCTTTTATTTATTTGTTTGTCTTATCTTGATGTGTTTATATCTTAGTGTGTTAACTCACTGTTGTGTTGTTATTTCTCTCTCAGTCTGAGTCGCTGTAATCTGACAGAGGAAAGTTGTTCATCACTGGCGTCAGTTCTCAGATCGAACTCCTCAAGTCTGACAGAACTGAACCTGAGTTACAATAAACTGCAGGATTCAGGAGTGAAGCTGCTCTCTGATGGACTGAAAAATACAAACTGTAAACTGAAGACACTAGAGTAAGAAAATCCTTAAAGCAATAAAGTTAAACATGTATGTCTGTATTGTGTATATCAGTCAGTCGATGACTCTGTTGATTTAGATTCAGCATTATCATAATAGTGAGATCATTTAAATAATTTGAATATATTAAACTATACATACTATTATTGTACAATGTGAGTGATTTACAGTCATTTAATTTATTACATCTTGTAAAAAGGGACATTATTTGATGAATAATACATTTGAATATTATATTAAACAATTTTACTCCTAATTATTGTCTTAATGTTATTGCCATTATTTAATTTATTTTTCTTCTCTCTTCAGTCTGTGTTACTGCAGTATTGGATCTGAAGGTTGTGTTGCTCTGACTTCAGCTCTGAGATCAAACCCCTCACATCTGACACAACTGGATCTGAGATGTAATAATCCAGAAGATTCAGGAGTGAAGCTGCTCTCTGATCTACTGAAGGATCCACACTGTCATCTACAGACACTACTGTGAGTTACTGATTCAGTTATGATTTTGTTTATAAACTCACTATTATTAATAATCTCAAGTGACTGTCAAGTATTTTTACTGTTTGTACTGTAACTTTGGATAAAAGCATTTCCCAAATTAATAAATGTAATTGTATTATGCAGAAAGTTGCTCTCCCATATACATGAAGTTAAACATGACACACTTTTCTTGTGTTTCTGGACACACACATCATGTTTTGCTGAAGTTAAATGTCAATCAAGCTAGAAGTTGTCAGAATTCATTGAAAATGAATGAGATCAACTTGTTTTTTTATGTTTGTGTCTTTCTCCTGGAACATTGTTATATTTGTTACATTTGTGATACTGTGAGATTTAAATCTCACATGAACCTTGTTGCTTCAAACAATAATCCTGAGAAATAGACGCCTTTATCCAAAGCGACTTACATTGCATTATCCTTTACATTTATACATAGGCATTTGCAATCCCCTGGGATCTAACCCATAACCTTGCGTTGTTAAAGCTATGCTCTTACCACTGATCTACAGGAAAGCTCTTGTGCTCTTGCCTTTTATTTATTTGTTTGTCTTATCTTGATGTGTTTATATCTTAGTGTGTTAACTCACTGTTGTGTTGTTATTTCTCTCTCAGTCTGAATCGCTGTAATCTGACAGAGGAAAGTTGTTCATCACTGGCGTCAGTTCTCAGATCAAACTCCTCAAGTCTGACAGAACTGAACCTGAGTAACAATAAACTGCAGGATTCAGGAGTGAAGTTGCTCTCTGATGGACTGAAGAACACAAACTGTAAACTGAAGACATTACAGTAAGAAAATCCTTAAAGCAATAAAGTTAAACATGTATGTCTGTGTTGTGTATATCAGTCAGTCAATGACTCTGTTGATTTAGATTCAGCATTAACATAATAGTGAGATAATTTTAATAATTTTAATATATTAAACTATACATACTATTATTGTACAATGTGAGTGATTTACAGTCATTTCATTTATTACATCTTGTAAAAAGGGACATTATTTGATGAATAATACATTTGAATATTATATTAAACAATTTTACTCCTAATTATTGTCTAAAATTGTATTTTCATTATTTACTTTATTTTTCTTCTCTCTTCAGTCTGTCTGGTTGCAGTATTGGAACATTGTTATATTTATTACATTTGTGATACTGTGAGATTTAAATCTGACATGAACCTTATTGCTTCAAACAATATCCTGAGAAATAGAAATGAGATCTGAAGTGATCATTAAAGATCGATCTGTTAATGCTTTGTCTGTTTTCTTTGTGGCAAGTGCAGCGTTATTAAAATCTGAAGATCAATCATGCAGTCAGAAAAAAGTCACAAGTGTTTTACTAACATTATAACTCACTGTTGTGTTGTTATTTCTCTCTCAGTCTGAGGGGCTGTAATCTGACAGAGGAAAGTTGTTCATCACTGGCGTCAGTTCTCAGATCAAACTCCTCAAGTCTGACAGAACTGAACCTGAGTTACAATAAACTGAAGGATTCAGGAGTGAAGCTGCTCTCTGATGGACTGAAGAACACAAACTGTAAACTGAAGACACTAAAGTAAGAAATTCCTTAAAGCAATAAAGTTAAACATGTATGTCTGTATTGTGTATATCAGTCAGTCAATGACTCTGTTGATTTAGATTCAAACAGCATTATCATGATAGTGAGATCATTTAAATAATTTGAATATATTAAACTATACATACTATTATTGTACAATCTGAGTGATTTACAGTCATTTCATTTATTACATCTTGTAAAAAGAGACATTATTTGATGAATAATACATTTGAATATTATATTAAACAATTTTACTCCTAATTATTGTCTAAAATGTTATTTTCATTATTTAATTTATTTTTCTTCTCTCTTCAGACTGTGTGACTGCAGTATTGGATCTGAAGGTTGTGTTGCTCTGACTTCAGCTCTGAGATCAAACCCCTCACATCTGACACAACTGGATCTGAGATATAATAATCCAGAAGATTCAGGAGTGAAGCTGCTCTCTGATCTACTGAAGGATCCACACTGTCAACTACAGACACAGTGAGTTATTTCTTAAACCATTTTTTTTAAACAAATACTACAGTGTAAAAAGTTGAGAAATGTTTCATATTAAACTCAACAAAGTGTTAGACAAACTTTTAAGTTTACTCAACTTTTGGACAAGATGTTTGCATAACACACACACCTACATGCACACACACACTATTTTAAATGAATCAAATTTTTACATGAATGTGAATAGCTACATTTCTGAGTTTACTCAAATAAGTCCACCCAAGCTTACTTTCTTCTGAAAAACATCCATTGGTAGTCATTTACTTCTATTGTATGGATACAAAACCAATGACAAGACCATGGGGACCAACGTTTATTGGTTACGAACATTCTTCAAAATATCTTCTTTTGTGATCTGCAGAAGAAAGTCAGACAGGTTTGGAATGACACAAGGTGTAAATGATTAAATAATTTTTGGGAGACCAGTTGTTATAAACCTGTATACATTTTTGTTGTGCTGAACACAAATAAACACGAGAGTTTGTAACTCAGCTGTTGTGGGTCATCATTGACTCAAGTATTTTCATTTTTAGCCAGTAAACAAAATAATCTTTTAGGGACATTTTGAGGACTCGTTTTATTCAGTATATATAAAAAAGACTTAAGTTACTTTTACCTTTGTTTGGAGACATTTTAAGTTGATTTTTTACAGCGGACAAGTGACTGAAATGTTTTGTACTCTCACTGGTGTTAATGTTGGTGTTGTAACTTTTCTTGTATTGTGTTCTCTCTTGGATTAATTTAATATGATTTTTAAGTATAAAGTCATTCTGACATGATGTTGATAATGACTGAGATGAGTGTATATTAATATCATATCTGATGTTTCTCCTCAATGTTTTACAGTTTTTAGTCTCGACTGTAACAATCACATGCAGACTGAAAGGATTCACTTCATTCAGTAAAGATCATCTGGACCTTTTTCTCTCTGAAGACTGTGACATCAACGGTGACAGCTGTGAAGCGCTTAAAAGTGTAGAGTTATGTTTAATGTATATGTAGTATTATTATTGCAATTTATAATACATTCTGATCTCATATTCTGTATCATCCTGTAGTCTCTGAGCTCCTAAAGTCTGGCGTGTGTCTGGTCACAATACATTATTACATGGTCAATGTCCACATAATTAAATAATAGTTTTAGGCATCAGACACATTGATACTTAAATGATCGTTGACATAAAACAATATAATGACTTTTGTCATATGTGAGGGAGTGTGAATGGTGATGAATATTGATGTGTTTCACACCTGGAGAGATAAAGACCAAACACATATAATGGACATCAAGCTGGAATGATTTGAAGCAGCTAGAACAAAGAATGTGATCAGACTTAAATAATGTGTTTATTGGTCATTTATTTTCAAATAGTTCAGACTATGATCAACATGACACACAGTTACACATCATATGTCTGACATGTGTCCTGTCTTTACCATGCACTGATTTACAAAGCACAGAGATTCAGTGATGCAGCAACTTTCCTGAAAGAAAACTGTAAATAATTGTTAGTATATAATGTGCAAAGTATTCTTGAATAATAAGGGCTGTCAAACGATTAACCGTGAATAGTCGCCTCCAGAATAAAATTTTGTGTGAACATAATATAATGATATGTACTGTTCATATTCATTTTGTATTTATAAACACATCCATGCATATATTTGAGAAAAATACAATAATAATAAAACGTTTATATATTATTTCAATTATTGTTAACATAAATAAATACATGTATATACATTTAGGAAATACTTAGTTGTATGTGTATGTTTTTTTCTTCATAAATACAAAATGAAAATGCACAGTACACAGACATATAATGTCACTGTTTCCCCCTTGGACTTGTTGGTCCTCATCATGCTCCCTGACGCGGATGAGTATCTGCTTGAGGACTTCATAAATCGAGTCCTCCGAGCGGGTGGCTCTGAATTCTGTGTCGGGAGGGCTGATGAGGACTTAAGCGATGGTCGTCCAGTATCAGTCGTTAACTTTGGGTTCGTTCCGGCTCACCACGGGTCCACGCCTCGCCCCTCCACCATTCGAAGCTCCTCCGAGCCGGCGCCTGCTCCCAAGTCGCCGAGTCCCCGCCGGTCCCGCCCTCCCTTCCGAGTCCCAGCCGGTTTCCCTAGAAAGTTTTGTGTGGGTGCTCCACCATGGCCCCTCTTATCCCGGGAGTACCGTCTCGTCCTGTCCCGCGTTCCCTGCACCAGCCTCCAGGACACCCAACTCCCCTCCTCTGGTTGTAATATCACGGTACAATAATACATGTACTTGAGTAAAAAATATGTACTTTTAAAGTACATAAATTGTGTACTTTTACTTGAGTAAGTTTCTAAAAGAAAATATATAATTTTACTTCGTTACATTGTTCATTTTAAAATATGCATTTTAAAACGCGTTGTTTATTTCAAGGTTTATTTCTCTTTTTACGGGCATTCCCGGGTGATCGGTTCTTTTGAGTCGATTCTTTTGAACGCATTAATTGAACAAAGGGCAAAACCATTTGAATAGTCTAATGAATCAGTTCAAATGATTTGTTCAGTTCGCAGCACGATCTGAATCATATGAAGCGGCCGATTATTCACTCCTCGTAGCGCGAAACTTAAGAACACGCAGAACACAAAGAGCGTTGGATGAAGTGGATATGAATGTATATCTATACAATCAAAACTGCAAATGTGTCATATTGTTTGCCACCAATGATAAATGCCCGCCATATGCGACCTGTTCGTCAGACATGCGCGTTACCTGTTCGACACAGACGTGGGCTTGCACAAGGGTGTAGATTTGGTTTGAACATTGGGGGGGTTGAACGTCCCAGATAGCACACGAACATCACGGAGACGTCTATTTGATGTGTGTGTTTACATCTGGAAGACGTATTTTTTAGAGTGTTTGCTCATCTGCAATACGTCTATAGGACGTTTCCTGTTAGAAGATGTCTTTAAGATGTAATGATTTAGAATGTATGTTAAACTGACATCTTATAGATGTCTATCAGATGTTAGTAAACAGCAGATGCTTTCCAGATGAAGTGATCTTTAACAGACATCTTGCAGACGTACGTGTGCTATCTGGGGTTGCATGCTGCCTGTTATTTTATTTTTATTTTTTAATGTGTATTTTTATTGGATAATTTATTTCTATATCTATCTATCTATCTATCTATCTATCTATCTATCTATCTATCTATCTATCTATCTATCTATCTATCTATCTATCTATCTATCTATCTATCTATCTATCTATATGCTTTAACTGATTACAAATTCAACATAAACAAATATGAAAGAGACAACATTTAGACATTTATTTTAAGATTTTTACATTCCACCTTAATGCATTTTAATTTTTTTTTAAAGGGAAACACATCGGCTCTTGAACAACTGTAAACATGAAATTTAGATACACCACTTACTCAAAGGCAAATGTTTTATTCTTACCTGCTCATCTGAAATTGCTGTTTGACTATTGTCCTCACCCTGTCCCTCACTCTGATGTACACATATACAGTTTTAGCCAGTTTTATTGACTGAATGAACTTTTTATTAGTGTTTGTATGTCATTACCTGATCAGATGTTCTTCATGTCCTTCTTTTGATTGGTTTAATCTGCTGCTAGTTTCACATTGGATCTGATACAAGAACAAAACCACTAAGACATTAGGGGTGTCACGATTTCGATTTTAAATCGAAATCGATCGAAATTAAGTCACAGTCTCAAACTTCGAATTAAAAAATGGAATCGTCGATGCTGCCACGCCCCCAAGTTGCGTCTGGTTACTTGCCAAGCGGAAAAAAACACGTGTTGAAGTGCTGCGAGTCAACCTCCTCTAATGTTGTGTTCAGACCAAACGCGAATGGCGCGTCAAGCGCGAGTGATTTACATGTTAAGTCAATGCAAAGACGCGATTGACCTACTTCCTGCGCGAATCGCGCGAATGAGGCGGCGCGAATGACGCGAATAGCGCGAATTGAGCGTTCGCGTGATTCGCGCGAGTTGAAAAATCTGAACTTTGGCGAAAATTCGCGCCGCGTTAACCAATCAGCCACTCAAAAGATAGCATGGCAACTGCAGATGCAGGAGACCCATCGACAGAACTCGAATCCCCTCCTCTTTCACTGAAGTCGCTGGTGTGGAAGTATTTTGGATTTCCAGTGAAACGCTCGCGTTGTCGACAAAAAAACAACAGTTTGCAAGCTGTGCTATGTGCGTGTACCATATTCTCTCACTGGCAGCACGACTAACATGGCAGGGAATCTCCGCAGGCCCCACAAAAACATAGATTTATCTGTTAAACCAACAACTACACAAACTACTCTTCCGTCTTCATTTGGAATTAAACTTCCAAGCAACTCAACTCGTGCAAATGCAATTACGCGTGCGGTAGGAGTATTCATAGCCGCGGACATGCGACCTTATTCGGTGGTGGAAAACTCCGGTTTTAGGCATTTAATTAGCGTGCTAGAGCCACGCTACGAAATCCCAAGTAGAACGCATCTCACAGCTACGGTGATTCCCTCCATGTACAATAATGTAAAAGAGAAAGTTATTGAAGGTCTGAGCAGCGCACATTTAGTTGCCTTGACTACAGATTGCTGGACATCCAGAGCAACACAGAGCTTCATGACTGTCACAGCACCAGTGTTGTATAAAGTACTAGAAAGCAATACTTAAGTGAAAGTACAAGTATCGTACTAGAAAAAGACTTTGGTAGAAGTAAAAGTTACCTTTTACAATAGTACTTAAGTAAAAGTCTTAAAGTATCTGATATTTAATGTACTTAAGTATTTGAAGTAAAAGTTTTTTTTTTTAAAGCAAGCGGTTAGAACTTTGATTGTGAACTTTATTGTGGCTTTCTTATAGTAAAGCATGAAGCATATTCAGGGTATCTTCTTAAAGTCACAAACAGTTGTCATTTGACTGTTTAACTTACTTGCAGTTAGATAATGTTTATGAAACTATATTTCCATCAGTGATGCAAATTACCAGAAACTAGTTCTAATTTGCATCACTGATGGGAATATAGTTTCATTTTTAAAAACGTGTTAACTTAAATGTCACCATATTATCTTGATTCAATAACATAGAATTATAAACAACACTCAGACTGCCACCCTTAACACCTAGGCAATAACACTATTAACTGGTACAAACTGCTGTTGTTTGTGTTTTGCCTGTAACGTTACTGTACTTGTGTTATCGTTTATCTCCCACTGCATGTACCTTAAGTTAGTTAGCTGCTCTACTAAGAAAAAATCAGCCAACTCGTTGTGTGGCAATAAAAGCACTGTGACTTTGATTAACAATGCAAGCGTACATTCACAATTTATAAAACGGATAGTTCAAGTCCTTGATTCTGATTGGTTGAGCCGCGTTCGAAGCCGTTGTAAATTACTCAACAACATACAGCTGTGACGCATTACATAAGTGTTACTGCGCAACTGCCATTTGTGATGGTTTGTTTGCTTTGTTGCTTAGTAACCTCTTTGGAACTACATTGCTTGGCGGAGGAATACATGTGTTATAGCGTTATTTTTTTGTTGCTGATGTTTATTTTATGAATAAAATAAATATTAAAAAAAAATATTTTATTGGAGTAACCGTTTTATAAAAGCCCATTGAAGCCGTGTTTTACAGTGGATTTAGAACAGCTAGGGGGTTCTAACATGTGCCGCCATGTCAGTTAACGTTACTTAGCAATGTTAACAAGCAGACGTTAGCCTGGCCATCACGTAGCCAGATATCTGATACGGCTTATGATAACTAATGTTGAATCACATTGACATTGTGGCTTTACTGAATAACTATTCATTTAACCTGCCTGGATGTGCTTCTTCAGGTTGGACGGGGAGTTTTTGAATGCCAAAATTTCAGTGACTTTCGGTAGGCATAATAGGCACTTCATCCGGTAGGAAGAATCTTTCACTCCAATGTACAGAAACATTTCTTGCAAATACGGCCACGGATATATAACGTTATCTTCACCCTGTTCACCGAGTTCACCACTATCGTCGGGGTGGTCGTCTAAGATAACGGGAGGTCCTCCAGTAGGTGCTTCCATGGCGCCGGCGGTTTCAGTTGTGCTTCCTACGCCTTTGGCAACAAATAAGCATTACGCTGAAATAGAGCGTGCGGAGCGTGCGTAATGCAATCTAGGAGAAGTGATTCGCCAAACCTCTTATTGCAGTCGCACACATTTCTTCTTCTGATTATTTTATTTAGTAGTAACGAGTAACGAAGATGCTTAGTGGAAATATAACGGAGTAAAAGTATACATTTTATCTAGGAAATGTAGTGGAGTAAAAGTGAAAGTTGACATAAATTTAAATAGCGAAGTAAAGTACAGATACGTGAATTTTCTACTTAAGTACAGTAACGAAGTATTTGTACTCCGTTACATTACAACACTGCACAGCATATTACATATCAGTGTGGTATATGTTCATCTGTTCGGAAATAGTTTAAGACACTTAATTGTTCAGAGACTATGGACATGTCTGTTTTATTGTTTTTGTTTGTTTTGTTGTGAACTTGAATGTCATCTTTTGTGAAGAAGACTGCACTTACAAAAGAGAAACTGGATGGCAGTTTATTTTAAGTTTTCAATTGACTAAAGATATAAGTTATTGTTACATTATGTTGTTAATAAAAGTTTTAAATTTGACAATGTAGTGTGGTACATTGCAAGCAAAGGTCAGATATTATATTGCATAAAAGTCTAGTTTGAAAAATGACAATCTGTGCTTTAAAAAGAATAAATGTAAAAATCGAGAATCGAATCGAACCGTGACCTTAGAATCGAACATGCAATCGAATCGAGGATTTGGAGAATCGTGACACCCCTATAAGACATACAACTAAAACACCAAAAACTAAAAAATTATTAAACCACACTGTATACCATCTATTCTAAATATCTATTTAAAAAAAATACATTTGACTATTTTTAATTGACCAAGTAATCCTCATCAATAAAAACTCATAAAATCACAGCATACTTTTAAAGATGTATAATAATCTGATGATCAAACATTTTTGAACATTTCTGTTCCCCTCCCTGTTTTCTTACCCTTTTGTCTGAAAGAGCTGCCTGTCTGCTGTCTTCTCCCTGTTCCTCACTGTGATAGAGAAAAGCCGGAATGTAAAACTTGACTTAGTATAAAGCCGTTTACTGGAGTTTAAAACATTAAAGACATTCATGTATAGTCTAACTTTACAAAGCTGCTGTTTTTCTATACCGTTCCTATTTTATCTTATTGATTGAATGGCATCTTTACCTGATCACCTGCTCCTCCTCTCCCTCTGCTGACTTTTCTACCCTGCTGCTATATTTACCTCCAATCTGTAAAAAAACTTGTTAAGAGATTATACACCTCATAACGTTATGAAATTCGTGTATAATCCTCATTCATAAAATTCTAACATAGAAGAGATTATAAAAAGAAAGAAATTAAGTATTGAAAGCGCCAGTAGGCGGCAGATTCACTGTTTTAATGAGTGAGCCACTTAAATTATCATTCATCCAATTCGTTCAAAAGTCAGATTATTTTAGGAAGAAAACAAACATCATGTGAATACTTTTTGTCATTGATAATTACAGACACTATTGAAAAATGAACTAGCAAAACAGATGGCTGCTTTGGTAACTTGTTATACTGATAGTTATAGCTAAATACATTGCAATGGATTAGCTAGCTAACATATATGGTTTGTACTAGCTATTATTACACAATATTCTCATACCTCATTCTCAGTTAGGAACAAAATTATTGTCACAATAAAGTAATTCTACATATTCTTCATTTGATCTACTGTGATTTTCATGTTGAAATATTGGAGGGTGTTGTAACTGATGGATTTGAATATTGGGGGGTACCTCCCCCCCATCCCCCCATAAACTACGCCCCTGAGAAATATACATTTGAAGAACAGAAGGAAGAAAAACTTGTTGATGTCCGTGTGGTTCACTGTTTGCTGTTTTGTTAACACTAAGAGCTTTCACAACACACACTGACACTCCACGAGGAAAAACATGAGCTTTGTCTATGTGTATTTCATTTAAGAGAGCACTGCAAATGTTCTAGATCATCTTAGGAAATGCTCAGAGTTTAGTTAAATGCATTTATAACGCAAACTCTGCAGGTTCACCCTTAGTTTGACATGGTCTATTATTCTCAATAAATTGTGTAAACTACATTGACATCAGAACTAGATTCAATTCATAGAAATGCTCTTCTGTGTTTGTCTATTCTTCAGTCTCTGTGGTATATTGCAAAGATATCTGCTATGATCATTTAAATATTGATTAAATATAATATTTAAATATTGGCTTAATTGTATGAATAGTTGGGTTAGGATTAAGTAACTAGTAACTAGCTACTAGGAGAGTTTTTTCATTGCATACTTTTTACTTTTACTCAATACATTTTGAAATGGTACTTTTACTTTTACTTGAGTAACAATTTTTAGTACTTTACTTTTACTGGCTAACCCATGCTAACAATGCCCATGCGTAACAAAAACACTTTATTGGTGGGTGGAATGATCTCACTGAGTGCAGTCGCTCTTCACAATGAAACGTTTTTGTTATGTTAGTGAACAAGAGTAGACCCTTTACACGTTCAAATGCCTTCACATATACAGTATGTATGATCACACACATTACAAATCCGAGTCCGGTCTGTTAATTATTCGAAGGTTAATGCACCGTCATATTGCCGCATAACCACCTCTGCGGAGCATTTACTTTCTAATAGTTGAACGGACCAGAGTCAAAATGACTTCATTGACTTCACATCAGGTGGTTCTTCGTTGCATTTGCTGCTTGTTCTTATATGGAAGAAGTAAACTTGTACTTTGTAGTTTGTTTCTTCTATAGAAAACTTCTCCTATTATCTGCTGTTATCAAAATACGTTTAACCTCAGTTAGTTCACTTTTCTGGCACACTTCTAATATGGATTTTAATTCACAATAGTTGTTGAACATAATCAACTTTAGAACGTCATCAAAAATGTATGTGCGTGTGTGCACGTATGAGATTGCGTGTCTGTGCCCGTGCGTGATTTGTCGTCATCCCAGTCTCTTACTACTGCGGACATATACCACGAGTTTGCAGTTTCAACGTCCCGTTAAACTTCCATTGAGGTTAAACGCGTTTGCATCGCACGCAGATTTATTGTAGTAAACGTCATCACCGTCGTCCAGCCCCTTCAACCGCGTTTTCTTGCGTAAAAAAAAAAGATTTATTGATTTATTTTTCCCTTTACACAATTAAACGTGGAGAATATACGCAGCTGTAGCAGTTATATCGCTGTCTGCTTTGTTTAATCCTTTTTCTGCTTTTGTGGTTTTTGGCTTGTGATGAGATCACGTTACTCTATGTCAGGCATTACGTGTAGATCACAGATGTGTGGATTGGTACAGGCCTGCAGAATCATAAACGTACTCTTGGGATGTTTCTTTGACCAACCATTTAAAACTCTTTATGATAGTGAAGATAAATTCTTTAACAAGTATATTTTGAGAGGTACACACCTCTCAAACACTATATACAAATGTAAGTTATCCTTAATTTAATGTTGTATGAGATCTCTGTCTGTTATAGTCTTTAACTGTATTTTAATATGACAGTAATAATGCATTTAGCAACATTTTTGTTAATTATTTATTTCATAATCTTTATTAAATGTAGGTTGGAGTCCACAAGAGGCCACACTCACAGAAAGTCACGATGCCGAATTTCAGAGTTTGAAAAAGACTGCAGAGGACATTAGAACCGAGAACAATGTAGAAGTGGAACGATTAGACGATGAAGAGCAGATTAAAGAACAGCAGATAGAAAGTGGGAAGGAAGAACCAGAGAGACCTGTTGAGGAAGAGACATTTGAAAGTCCAGAAAGAGAACAAGTTTTCACAGAGGCAGATGAGACAGAAAGTCAGGAGTTGAAGATGCTGTTGAAGATGAAGAGAACATGATACGTAGAAGTGGAAACATTGGAAGATGAAGAGCAGATCGAAGAAAGTAGGGGGTAAGAACCAGAGATGCCTGTTGAGGAAGAAAGAAACATGAAAGTGACAAAAAGACCAACAGGCAAAGGGGATGAAGAAACAGGGAGAGAAAAGAAAGACTAGTGCACGGATGGAGGAAAATGAGACGAGAGAAGAGACAGAAGGAGTCATATTAAAGTCTGATTGGTGAGTAGAAGATGATGAAGTGAGGCAATTACAGATATAAGAAAATGTTGCACTCATGTACTTGAATGGGAGAAAATGTATTGAATTAATCTCGCCTTCTAAAAGAATGAGCAAATGGTTGTTTGGTAAAGTCAGCACATCATTACTGCTGCTGTTGAAAACTCCAGATGGTTTAGAAATATACATTATTGTCGGAGCTGATAGGCTCGTGGGCAGTGCTCCAACATGTGGCGCAGTTGCGCATCGGCGACCCGGGTTCGACTCCCGTCTCATGGTCCTTTCCTGAACCCACTTCACTTTTCCATTTACATTTAGTCATTTAGCAGACGCTTTTATTCAAAGTGATTACAAGAAAGCAATAAGCCATATATGTCATACAGGAGCCATAATACAGTAGGTGCCAATACAAAGTTACTGGTTTCAACAAAAGCCAGACCACAACCTGTTGAGAGAAAGTGTTTTTATTTTTTATTTGACTGTCAAGTATTCACAGAAGAAATGTTTTTTAGTAGTTTTTGAATGTTGTGAGAGATGCGGTTGACAGGACGGATCAAAAACACCTCACTTCTTGTCCTCTCTCAATTATCTGTATAAAATACAGAGAACAACTTAGTCTTAATGAAAACTGTACTTTGACACTGAAATATTTGTTTGCTAATCTGCTGTCAGCATGGCAGCAAAAAGAAAGCGTCAAATGACGAAAAATGACAGACAATATAACAGACAAAGGTATAAAATGTTATAGTTTCTTTAACATTGCTCAACTGTTTACACATCGTCATCCATGTAGAAAGTTATCATAATATTGATGTGTAGATTTTATGTTTAAAAAAAAATCCTTTTGCCAACCCTTTACTCCGACCTGCAGCTCCCCTGTCTCTGTTTTGTGTGCTGGTGGTGTTGCTCTAACACCGTAATGCCACGTGAGGAATGGTGGTATTTCATGGTGGTTTTTTATTTTATTTTGATGACTTACTATAGCAACTCTTAGGCCCAGTTTCAAAGACAAGGGTTAGCTAGAGCCAGGACTATGCCTTAGCTAAATTAGTTCATTTAAGTAGGTTTAAAAAATGCCTTAGAAAGAAAATATTACGAGTGTGGGGGACTGACATACTTAAAGATATTTCAGGGCTAGTTATTTAATGACAATTCAATCATTTATTTTATGTAAAAGCCTTGTCTGCGAAACCGGGCTGACTGTAATAAATAAGCATAAATGTATATTATAGGTTTTAATGAATTTCAAGAACGTTATTAAATTATGGAACATATCATGTAACAGTAATAATTTAACACTTATTAAATCACGTGTAGCCTTTACAACAAGTTATTATGTTATGAGTTGCTACAGTGTTTTTAAATTGAAGTGATGTTATGATGTGTGAGGATGGAAGTGTAATGATGTTTTTTGTCATTTTATTGTTAACTGATTTACAGGGACAGAACGAGGTTAGAATTGAATGCCTTTATATATACAATATACTTTGGAATGTAAAAAATTTTTGCATGCCAGTGGAGTTGGATATTTAATCTCATCGTACATGTGTACAGTGACAATAAAGGCATTCTAATGGTGTTGGTGCATTGGCTGCCATGTCAGTCCTGGTAAACATATGTAAGCGTACAGTACATGCTAACTTAATTCACCTCTTTCATTTTCTAAATGATTTATTTTAATATATTTAAATGTATTAATGTATTTGCTTTTCTTACTTTCCAGTGAGAAGACATGGCCACCCACCTGGGAGCCTGAAGCTCATGTTCAGATTACACTTACTACGGTTAATCACATTATCGGTATAAAGAATGTTCTATATAGCACTAAAAATGGTTCTTTGGCTCGTATCATAAGGGAACCACTTATAGTGCTATATAGCACCTGTTGTACCTACTTTTTTTTAGACATTCTTTGGTTTTCTGAAAAGGGTGCTATATGGCACTTAAAGTGGTTCCCTTATGATCCCGAGCCAAAGAAACCACTTTTAGCACAATTGTTT
Source organism: Triplophysa siluroides (assembly GCA_006030095.1). NCBI lineage: Eukaryota > Metazoa > Chordata > Actinopteri > Cypriniformes > Nemacheilidae > Triplophysa > Triplophysa siluroides. Next base: position 2,828 of record VCII01000956.1, on the reverse strand, counting down.
TACAGTTACATGATGACAGTTTCTTTGTAGTGGACAAATCAAGGTTTATGTTTTTAATATGTTTAACTTTGTCTTCTATTTACATCTTTTGACCTTAAAAAAACACCAAATTTATGTCCATGTGCTAGAACTCACCCAGCAGCTTTGTCATTCCCAAGGTCGAATCGCCATGGACAGAGGCATTTTTAAATATAAGCCATGTGTGTGTGTTGTATGTATGTACAGTATAATATATTCAACTTAGTTTTAGAGAGACGAGGCATTGCAATTTATTATATAACTTATTTGGAATGTTTGGAATGAAAACTAACCTTAACCCTAGTCCTTGTCAATTTAGTAAGTATAGGATATGAAAAATCATATTCTCACTGGAGGCCAGATGTACAAGGTATTGTCACATAAGCACATAAACAACGATTGCTTCAAATGAGAAGTGAGAAGAGTCTAGAGAACGTGAAGAACCACAACTGCATTGACATTTACTGTAAGATTAATACAAATATTGATTATTCAAAACAATGCTTGTAATAATACAAAACAGAGAACTGTTGGAATCAGTTTGGTGCCATGATAATAATGATGAAATGATGACAATTAATATAAAATGATGAAAGATGATGATAAATACGCTTTTTTATGAGAGGCTTGCACTACACCCCTTGCAATGCGGATGGAATGAAGGTGTATGGTTTGTTGATGTCGGCATCAAAGGTAGTGGGCAATATAATAAGTGTGTATCAGAGTTTAAAGGCAACTGGAGCTTTCAAAAGATAATTGTGTATAAGGATGATCATAAAATAAAAGGTGTGAAGGGAAACAACCAATGTAACTGTAATGATTGAGTTTGCTAGGCCAAAAATAAAAAACATGAAAAAACATTACCAAGCTTGCAGTACAATCTACAGACAAGAAAACTGTAGAGGGAGAGCTGGCCATCCTGACAAAATACATTTGATTAACAATTATAGATTATTCAAGATCCCCGAGCAATGGAAGAGAATGTGTTTCATATAAGAGAAGCCACATGCTTATCCAGTGTGTGGCCCTGCCTGTCATCCTCAACTCATGCTTTCTTATTCTTCAGGTCAAAACGACCAACAAAATGGGTCACTGTACTTTATCATTTAATATTCACTAACTGTAATATGAATCAGGGAATATTCAAATGAAGACAACTGGTCTTGACTGGCTGGATTGATTGATACTTTACACATGAAACATCTTACTCATTAAACTTACTTTAAGTTATTAGGTTAATTCACTTATGAAACATGAAACAGAACACTTTCTGGTGAACATTTACTTTTCTTGGTTTCAGGACAACTGTAACCCTAACCCAAGACCAATGCATGGCAATAAATATATACACGCACAGACCACATTATTTAGTTACACCTTGCTAGTACCGGGTTGGACCCCTTTTGCCTTCTTAACTGCCTTAAGTTCGTGGCATAGATTCAAACATCGATATGTTGGAAACATTCCTAAGAGATGTGATCCATATGGACACGATCGCATATCTGCATATGATGCAAATCTCCTGTTCCACCACATCCCAAAGCTTCTCAATCGGACTGCACTCATAAGCTACAGCCACTAGTCATGTGTCTTTCACTGAAAAACAGCGAAGCACGGAATTTGATCACCAGATTTTCCGAAATCTTTAACGTTTTTCTTCAAACAAAACTGTATTCATTTTTGTATCAATAATGTATCCTATTTAAATCTATGTGACAAATAAGTGAGGTCAAATGTAATACCAAGTTAATCAAAAAGTAGTGCACCACAGGAGCACCTGCCTGAAGAGAAATGAAAAGACCAGATTAAAGTATTTTTTTTAGCTAACAGTGTGGAAAAAACTTGTATGAGGTGAAAATGTACACTAAAATATATGTTATATTACATACTACATACACACTTAATGTAATAAAGGTAAAATGCTTGGAGTCACACTAGGCTCATACACATACTCAAAATATTTAACAATAATAGCCAAAACTTGTACTTCTATGGTTTCTCTGGTACCCTTGTGGAATTTTCTTAATAGATTGTATATTTACATGCTTAAAAAGTGCCTCATGCTGGAATAATATTTTCTTCTTAAGAAGCACAGCAGTCCACTGGAGCCCTCCTTGATAGTGTAATGTCAGTGTCTACACACACAAGGATACATTAAATAAGAAGAATACATTAAAGAGATCAATCAAATCAATCCTAGAGGTTTATTCCAGGAATGCATTGGTCATTGAATTTTGTAATTGCTACTCACTGCTATTCTTTATTTCAACAGAGAGATCCCTCAGGGAAGATTCAGCTCTTTCAGTGGTTGCCAGTGTTGCTTGACCTCCATCACTATGATCTGCTGCTCCTTCAGTCGGGAAAGCAACATGAACCGGTTGCTATTACCTGCAATTTATGAAAGTTTAAATGACCATCTTTTAAATACTGAGGACTGTCAGTGTTGACTGTTAAACATCAAACAATGTTTCAAGTTAATTGGAAGCTGGTGGACTGACTGTTCATTGTAATCCCTAAAGGAGTCATTCGCCGGAAGTACGGAAGTATTTTTCCTTTGTGTCTTATGAGTTGCCATGCATGTATTAGACACGTGAAATTGCTAAAATGTAAGTGTCGGAACAAAAGATGTTTTTTATCTAGAAGCGAATGCTCACCCAGACCTGCCTGAAACGCCTCGTGTAACCACACCCCATAACTTAAGGTCAACTCGTGGAGGGATTTGACTAAAATCACCCCTTAATAGCAGCTGCCCCGAGTTGACGTGTCGTCATTCATTTCCTCCTATGTTTGTGCCGTCTCTTGTACATCTA